>SJYC01083722.1:0-25932 GCA_006408675.1 Madoqua kirkii | reverse complement strand
CTGGGGCGGGGAGGCTGGGGCGGAGGTTGTTACTGTTGTTTAGTCGCTAAATTGTATCCAACTTTTTTTGTCATCCCATGGACTATAGCCTGCAGTCTCCTCTGTCCATGGGATTTTCCAGGCAAGAATACTGGGGTGAGTTGCCATGCCCTCCTCCAGGGAATCTTTCCAATCCCGGGGATTCAACTCACGTCTCCTGCGTTGGCAGGGAGATTCTTTACCACTGAGCTGGGGAGGGGAGCAATTTTAAATTATTAGCTTTTAAAACAAACACTTTTTAATGGAAACAACTCAACCAAAACTTAGGCACAGAATTTGAGACCCCTGAAAACAAAGTTTAATGAGCAAAAAGGAAAAAAAAAAGATAGCCCCAAAGATGAAAGGGAAAATGATGGTGTGGTGCATTGCAAAGCACGCACACAAATCCCTCCCAGCCCTCCCAGCCCGGGCAGTAAGACTGCAGTTCCTTCCTCCAGTCAGGGAAGGGTTTCTTCACCCGTCTAGGAACAATCTGGAATCCGAGGTCTCAGCAGCTGAATGCCACTGTTGTCTTCTCTCTTTTAGGTCTCATCTCTGAGCATTGATGCTCCGTAACATTTTAACTACGTCAACACTGCAATTTTACTTTGTTGCTATTGAAGTAGTCCTGGATCACTAATTTCACATGTAATCATATTTCCAAAGAGGTGTGTGGGGCAGATCAACCTTGAAAGTGCAGGAAGACCCATGGAATGCCCGGCAGGTCAAGTTGAATGGTGTACACTGGGAGCGGTGGCCAGTTCTGAACGAGTTAGAGAGGAGCGCTGTGGCAGTTTGGGGAGGCGGTGGGACCATTCCAGGTAGAAGCCACCGCAAACGCAAAGGCAAACGCAAAGACAGCATCGTAATCAGAGGGGTCAGGAAGAAGCAAAGGGGCCAGTGTGTCTGCAAGGGAGGCAGGGCCAGAGTCGTATAAGGGAGGTTGTTGAAGAGTTATCCAGACACAGTGTATGCAGTTCTTGTTGGCAAAATAAGGTCTCGAGTATTCCAATTGTCTAGATTTGCAGTTCTTAAACCGGGCAGCCAGCTGCCCAGAGTGCCCCAAGAAACTCACAGATTGGACGAGTTTCATAAGTGGAGGGAAATGCATCAATTCCTGACAGCCGAACTCAAGATATTTCATAGTTTGAACACTCGATTGTGCTCCGTTTCTTTTTTCTTTTTCTTTCTGTATGTTACTTTCCTGTCAAAGGTATCAAGAGTTTCGCAAAGCTGGGATTTCAGGGGTTATTGTAATAAGAAGTAAGAGCCAAGAAAAATCTACATGAAACAGAAAATTAGAAGTGTCTAATCTGATTTCAAGGTTAGAAAGATAGCACTATGCCTAATAGGTGCACACATCTCCTTAGTAAATAATTGAGGTTATTTAAGAATAAAAGAAAAAAGATTTTTTTCTTTTAAATGCTGTGCACTTTCCCCCACATAGCTACTTGTTAGAACATAAATACCTGCTAAGTTGTTTGGGCCTAATTATTTCATAAATTTGTCAGGGCACCATGAGTTGAGAAAGTTTGGGACTCTCTGCTTTATACCCTTAATTGGTACTCCCTTTTGTGGATTCAGAATTCCCAACAATTGATTTCAGCTTTTTCTTCTTGTTGGTAGCTTTAAATTTCCTCAGTCAACACAACTGAATGATTAGTACTACTTTATTTGGGGGGAATGATCATTTAAATTCAATTTTTATTTCTTCCTTGCTTTTGGTATACCCATGTCCATAGCCATATTGCTGACAATATCAAGAGGCAGATACAACCCAAGTGTCCATCAAAAGATTAAAAAGATAAATAAAATGTGGTTTATACCTACACTGGAATACTATCCAGCCTTAAAAAGGAAGGGAATTCTATACAACATGGAGGAACCTTGAAGACATCATGCTAAGTGAAAGAATTCGGACACAAAGGACAAATGCTGTATGATCACAATTATATGAGGGACCTAGAGTAGTCAGATCCATAGACAGAAGGTAGAATGTTGACTGTCGGGGCCTGGGGAGAGCAGAGAAAGGAGAGGTCTTGTTTAATGGGGAAAGAGCTCTAGCGTTTGAAGATGAATGTTAGGGAGACAGATGGAAGTTACAGTTGCACAACAGTGTGAATGTACCAAATGCCATTAAACTGTACACTTAAAAATGGCTAAAATGGTAAACTTTAGGTTAGATGTGTTTTACCACAATTAAAAAAAAAAAAAGATTTATGAATCTCACAAGCCAGGGTTATCATTCCTCAGTCAGCTCAGTCTCTCAGTTGTGTCCGAATCTTTGCTACTCCATGAATCGCAGCACACCAGGCCTTCCTGTCCATCACCAACTCCCAGAGTTCACTCAGACTCATGTCCATCAAGTTGGTGATGCCATCTTGGGGGCAAGAGGAGAAAGGGACAACGGAGGATGAAACAGCTGGATGGCATCACAGACTTGATGGACGTGAGTCTGCGTAAACTCTAGGAGTCGGTGATGGACAGGGAGGCCTGGCATACTGCAATTCATGCAGTCACAAAGAGTCAGACATGACTGAGCGACTGAATTGAACTGAACCATACATAGAGGCTTCCCTGGTGACTCAGACAGTAAGGAATCTGCCTGCAATGTGGGAGACCTGGCTTCAATTCCTGGATCAAGAAGATTCCCTTCTCAAGGAATATAGATGTCTACCAGATAATTAGATAGGTACAGGTATACAGTTCAGGGAAAATGCTGGACTAGTGATTTAAACACACACACATGCACACAACTGAGAGGAATCCAACACCAGGAAAGCAAGGATAGGTATCATGGAGATTCCATAAAGCTGCAATAGGTATCATGGAGATTACCAGAGCCTTAAATTGGCTCTTCAAGTCCTAATCTTAAATGATTATTTATTTTGCTAAAGTTAATCATGTTCTCTAAACACAATGTAAAATTTTCACAAGCTGTGCTTATAATGAAAACATAACCATATGTTCACATTTCATCTCCAGGTTGGTAAAGACCATAGTTCATTATTTCTTAAGCTAGGTAGGAGGTTCATGAGGTTTTTTTTATTATTATTCTTTATACAAGTATTGCACTTTAAATCATACATAAACATAACACATACTCTTTTATATATACTATATTTCAAAATAATTTTAAAATTCCAAGTACATAGTGTCAAACTGAGAAGGAATTTATTCACATCTTAATTCTTAATTCTATTAGGGAGCTGATGATTTGATCTACTATTTCTAATGCAGTTCAGGCTCTTGACTCTTCTTCTCATGAGGATATAGAAAATCCTAGTCATTGTGATACCAAAAATTTTGAATAAGTTGTACAAACTAGTATGGACTCATTCTATTCACCAGAAAAATGTACTTAGTAATAACTTTTCGGTTGTGATCCTTTATTCATCCACTCAGGCTTCTCTGGTGGCTCAGATAGTAAAGAATCTGCCTGCAATGCAGGAGATGGGGGTCCAGTCCCCGGAGAAGGGAATGGTAACCCACCCAGTATTCTTGCCTGGAGAATCCCATGGGCAGAGGAGTCTGGTGGGCTATAGTGCATTGGGTTGCAAAGAGTCAGACATGACTGAGCAGCTAACTTACTATTCATCCATTCATTTATTCATTTAATAATTTCTGGGTGAATACTCTCTTCCAGGTGCCATACTGGCTCCTGGGGGTCACAGAAATAAGCCAGAGCCATTCCCTGAAGCAGTTGGTATCTATTAGGACAGTTACAGTTCCACTTGATAGCGGTATAAATAAGGTGTACCCAAGGCAGGGACCTGAGCTATGGAATGAGTGAGGCTTCCTGAGATGACACTTGAGCTGAAATTCAGGCATGAGAAGAAATTAGCTGTGCAGGTATAGGTGGGAAAGTTATTGTGAGAAGAGGGACTGCTGGTGGAAAGGGCACATTTAAACACAGCAGCACAAGGAAACACTCCTTAGCATGCATGCAACTTCCTTTCATCAACATGTAGTACTCACCCTCAGTCTGAATGGTTATCATCTCCAGGAACTGGCCACCCCTACAGGTCTGATTTGCTTTGGACCTCTCCCTCCTCTCAAGTTCTTCCAACAAGAAAATTTAATGTGATCTGCGTTAAATGCAGTGTGGAAGTAGATTATCCAGGTGTGTGAAATAAGTATTTGGGAAGAAAGTAAAGCAGAAATCCCTCCTCTTCCTTAGGGACCTTCCCAAAGCCCTGATGAAGTGCTGCTCCTCCTGGTTTGCAAATTCAGAAAACCTGATGCCTATTCAACTGTGATATGAGGATGCTACAGAGGATGGTTTGCTGAATCCGTGTTTAGTATGTGGTAAGACATAGCTTGGAATTTTAAAATATTTCAGAGGTTGGTGGTTGAGCAAGCAAAAGTGTTTCCACATGGCTGGTGAATGTCTCATCAACAGAGACCAGGACAATTCCTCCTGCTCTAGATTCTCAAAATCTGTAGATTGCTTTTGCTACTACAGTGTTAGTCAGCTCTAGGATCTTGTCCATCAAAGGGAGGAAGTGCAGTAACTGACATCACTTCAAGTGCAATGACTTGCCTTTGGAACCAAGCAAGGGACAGTGATCCTGAAACCTGACTCTGCCCCTAGCCATTTCATGAAGAAGTTGTCAAGAATCTTACCTGTCTTTGACAAGTTATTTGTCAAAGATTTTGAAATTATGCTCAGATTCTATTTGAATTTAAAGACAATGAATAGAAGTAATTGGGAAAGTTGCTTGCCCTGATATTTGTCAGTTCTCACTTATGAACAACATTTGTTTCCTTACAGTTCTGGAGGCCAGATCAGACTACCAGCAGGGTTGAAATCTGGTAAGAGGTGCCCTCTTCCTGGTTGCACACGGCCAATTAACCCCTTGTGTCCTCACATGGCAGAAGAAAAGGGGCAAAAGAATTCTCTGGGGTTCCACTTATAAGAACACTTACCTCACTTATAAGGATCCCACCTTTATGACTTAATTTTCTCCTGAAGGTCCCAGCTCCTAATACTATCACAGTGGTGTGGGGCGGGATTTCAACATATAAATTCAGGGGTGGGGGCACAAACCTTGAGTCCATAACATATTATGGTTTTAGTTTGGCATTTGCAGAATATTTTCTATTAAATAGACTCAATATGTGTGGCAACAGGGAGGGGTGAGCTGGGGGTTGCAGCGGAGGTTTGGGAGTGAAAGGATGTATGCATATTTATGGCCGATTCATGTTGTTGTACCGCAGAAACCAACACAATATTGTAAAACAATTATCCTCCAATCAAAAAACAAATAAAAAGGAGCTAATTAATGAATGGATAGAAATGTGCAACCTCAGTCATAGCAATGGACTAGAAGACATCACTCCTGGCAAGGGTTTCCTTTTTTTTTTTTCTTCCCCAGAATCTGCTTCCTCTCACAGGAGAAACACTATGATGTAAACAGGTCCTTTGTTATGAGGAGAAGTAAAGAGATCTTGGCTGATTCACAGAATGAATGAGTTGCAGGAGAAGTTGAAGACCTCTTGATTCTTTGCAGACTTTGCCCAGGGGAAAGAAAATAGTGTTGAAGGTAAGTATCTAGAATTGACCTCAGAGGAGACTTGGGGAAGTGACTACGTTTACCAAGAATTACTTTTGAAGAGATGGAAGTGGGACAAATGGAATAATTACCAAAGTCTTGTATGGTGGTACAAACAGTGGGAAATTTGGAGTCAAACAGCCCTGCACTCTTGGATCAACCACTAATTAGTCATTTAACTCTAGCAAACTTGGTTTTCTTAATTTCTTGAAGCATCATCTCCCCATTTGTAACCTCCAGAATTTTTATAAGCATAAATGAGTGAATGTATGTAATTAGTTGACACTTCAGAGTTGAAGAAGTCAATAGTTAACTGTCTCTTTGACAAAGCTGTGAAGTAAATGGAAGCTAGCCACAGGATGCAGGGAAGTGGAAATCAAAATACAGTGATGAAGACCATGTTGGAGGCTATGACTTGGGTTTTTTGCAACATTGAACTTTCTGTAATAACTCCTAGAATTTGAAAGACTTACTTACCCGGTTACTATCTGTGACTGGCCTCTTTGTGCCAGGACACAGCAAAGCCCTAAAAGTCCCTTCTTTCCACAGGTAGGCATATCTGAAGAGCCAGGAGGGAGGGAGGGGGCATTCTTAGCATCTTATAAAACTGCCAATAAGATGCCTGCTTGTGCTGGGTGTTTTGGGGAGAGTATGGGGCTAGATGAGGAAGAAACAATGAGACTTCCTCCTTCCCTTAACAAATTTTACAGCCTGGAAGGAGAGGAGCTGTTATGAGAATCAAGTGGATAATCATCATGAAAGGTGCCAACATGCTTTAATAATTCTCCTCCACATGTTTCACAAGAGATACTGTGAATGAGAAATGTTTTATGAGAAATATTTAAGGTAATTTAGAATGGGAGAAAACTCTCCAACTTAACTTCCTCAAATCCCAGAAGCAGGGCAGAAGAGAAGGTATTCTCTGTAACTATGTGAACCTTACCTTCTTCCCAACAGCTTTTTGCTCGAAGGGACACTCATCTGATGACTTTTGTCTCTGCAGAACTTATTTCACATTTTTGCACTTCAAAGGGTATGAATTAGAGATAAAGATGGCATCAGGTCTAAGAGGAGGGACTCAAAGTGTGCACTCCAAGTGTACAGAATTCTAATACACTTGACCAAAATTCACGCTTTACTTAATGGGCTGACCAAGACCTAGGGAACATGAACAAGAACCTAGAACAAGAAGTCTAATACTCTTGACCAAAAGATGGTCTCACATTCCTGAGTCTTGATTAGCCTGTTAAGAAAAAAAAAAAAAAAAAAAAAAAAAAAGGAAAGACTTACTCCTAGTTTAAAAATTGCTCTCAAAACATGCAGTTGTGGCAGCAGAGGAAAAAATTACAAACAGGAGATAGACTAGAATCAAAGATACCATAATCGTTAGGTGAGTCTGTGGATACTGAAGATAATGGGACAATGCAGTCTCTTTTACCTTCTAGAATGTTTTGTCAAAATATCTCATTGGTAGGACAACTGTGGGGCTGATCTGCTACAGCCTTAGCTTGATGCCATGTCTGAAAGATGTGCTCATAAAATAGACCCCAGTTTGAAACTGCCAGTGTAATAGATTCTGTAGCAAGGACAAGAATTCTCAAGTGATTGTTCATAGCATCATCCTCTCTGGGTATGTGAAATGTATTCTGGCTAGGATCCCAGTGAGTATTCTGGTTAGGATCATAACTTTAAATGAAACTGAAATAGAAACTTTAAAAGCTCAGATTTTAAAAGGACCTTTGGGTTTACCAACTTTACCATGATCATAAGCATGAAACAAGCACCCGGATGCCCCAGGACACCATCACAGGACAGTGACAGAGTCTCACCTTAACATTAACATACTTGGGCTTCATTCCATCTCCAACAATGACTGATTTGACTGGGACAATTTGCTCAGCATCTCTGATCCTCACTTCTTCATCTACAAAATGGGCACAATAAGACCTAAGGGGAATCCATGAACTACCCACACAGGGCTGAAACTGAGGACACCACCTATCAGCAACAGTATACTTAACACATGTCTTTCCCTGCCATTCCATGAATACAGGTAGAAGGTAGAAGTGAAAAAATGCACGTTTATATGTATATGTGTGCATATGTATAAATGTCTCCTAATGAAGAATAAACTGAACCTTTTAAAATTGAAAGACCAAATAGTCACTGAATGGTAATGTCTAAACTCTCTGCTTCATCAGCTAGTTTTGTGCATTCTTTTCCTAAAGAAACAAAGACAATCTGGAATAATTTTTAATGCTCAAGAGAAAAACCACAGGAAAAAAAAAAAAGAAGATAAGATGGAGGAGTCCATAGCTTCATATAAAGCACTAAATCTACGTCATTTTCAAAACAAGGAAGTGAAAAACCTGCAAATATATATGGTGTAGCCAAGGTCTCTTGAAAGTACATGAGATTTTGAAAAGTGATATACTTCACCCTTTAGCTTCAGAGAGACATCTATCTAAAGTAATAAAAATCAGAACTTAAAAAAAAAAAAAAACACCACCTCTGGATATCGTAGGTGTATGTATAATTCTTTAAAACCTGCCAGTGCCTGTCACTGAAGAAATAGAAAAATGCCACCACTGGCAATGAGAAGTATGCTGAGACAAAAGTGAGTTGCTTGGCAACAGATTAACTTATTTAAACTTTTACTGCTGCTTTGACAAAGAGGCTGAAAAGAGACATGTGAAGACAACAGCAAAATCCTCTGGATCAGAGGCTCCTGGAGATTCTCTCAAGTAGAAGAAGACACACTTGCCTGTATGCTAAAGCTGGGAGCTTGCAAACAACATTACCAAGCTCCCTTGCTGATAGTAAGTGCTGGCTGGGGATCACTAGACGAAGGGAGAAGCTGAGGCTTGAACCTGTGACAGTGTAGACAGTGATGAGTGTAGTTGGCTGGGAGAGTGAAGGGGTTGCAGGCCTCAGTGGCCTAAGCAGAAGTAGCACCTATTTGCAGCTCTAGCCCTGGCCCAAGCAGTTGCCCCCTGTCTTGGACAGAATTAACACTGGCTGAGACAGTGTCCTCGAGTTCCACAGCAAGTATAGTTTTATAGACTGCTGCTTAAGAGTGTCAGCATGCTCTGAGGTCTGTGTAACAGCATTTTTTTCCCTTTTGCTCCGTCACCTCCCCTCCCCTTTATTTTCTCTTCTGTTCTCTCTGTCCTTATAACACTTCTCCTGTATTAAATTCTCTCTATTTGAAATACCTAAAGTGGTTGGTTACTAGACACTGACTAATAGAATCTTAAACTTGCAGACTACCTAAGTAGACTCAAAGCCCAGAGCAATGTGATATGGACAAAAATAGGTATTAGCAATCGAACTAGGAAGAACATTGCCATGATTCATTTAGATCTATATAGATAGATAGAACATAAATGATAGTCTTTTTCTGGAGACCCCTGATGACCCACATGGTAAAGTGTCTGCCTGCAATGTGAGACACCGGGTTCAATCCCTGGGTCGGGAAGATCCCCTGAAGAAGAAATGGCAACCTACTCCAGTACTCTTGCCTGGAAAATTCCATGGACTGAGGAGCCTGGTAGGCTACAGTCCATCGGGTCGCAAACAGTCGGACACGACTGAGCAACTTTACTTCTGATTACTACACGTGTGGAAGTGCTGGTACCTGCAATGTGAGAGAATACTGCTGTTAGGCAAAGGCCAGTCAAAGAAGACTCTGCCTGTCAACTGAATTCCTGGGACTTTATTCTAACATGCATTGGAACCATTACCAGTTTTAAAGGAGAGGAGTGAGATGGTCATATTTTCTTTTCTTGAAAACCACTCAGGTGGTAGGAGTGTGGAGGACAGATCTCCAAGGAAACTCAGAGAGCACAGCCCTCAAGGGAACAACTCCTTGGAGCATCAGCTGTGATTCTGCACATCCACCAGGCACGTCTTACCCCTTTGCCAGTCATTCAGACCCTCCTGTAGTTAGAGACAAACTCATGTTCCTACGGACATCTGATTGTTTTACAGTCATACTGGGCCACTTCAGGGCATGATTTTTTTCAAGTCTTTGCTTTTGATCAGATTGCAACATTGAGGAACTATAGGTGAGGATTTAGTTACGTCTTGGCAGGCTGATTTAGGACACAAAGCTGTAATTCTTTACCCAGAACTGTTTAAATGATCACAACTCTATGTTGACAGTTGGAGTACCAAAAAGTACATGGAAAGAGAAGTGAATTTTATGTCCAGGCCCTAAGAGGCTTCCTGATGACAAGGGATGTGTTTGTTTTTACAGAAAGATGTAGGTCTTGGGTCATGGTCTGAAGCTTAGCCTGTAATCTCATTATCCTAGCCAGTGCTTTTCAGAATGATGTAAACTTGTCTTTCACTCTGCAAAGCCTCTAAATATGGATTCAGGAGTGTTTCCCATGCATTTAATGGAATTTAAGCTTCAGCATCCTCTTGTGCTTGGGCTCCTACTCAGACTTTCAAAGGCCCTGGCCACTTGCTTAGAGAGTCATATGTTTTTATAAAATTTGCAAAAATTAAGATTCTTGAGCCACAATAGTTAAGACCACTGTCTCTGTCCATTTCACCTCCTCTGTCAAGTTTTGCCTTGTGTTGAGTGTTGTTACCTGACTATGGGAATTTTGAGGGTCTAACTGGGAAGAATCTGAGTTGGAATGAGTTTGGGCTTATTGAAATGAATTTATGTCTCACACTCATTTCCAGAAAAACTGAGCTACTGCTAACCATTTTTGTGTAGGGATGGAGTCTAGAAATATTCCTACTACCCTGGTTTCAACTCACCCAGTGCTATGACCCAAAGTGCAGGGTCAGAGGTTAGTTCACAGTTTAAACTTGCCCCACAGCACCAGAAACATGTGGGGAGTATCAGAAAAGCAGATCTCAAAATATATAAAGCCAGAAGCTAATCTGTGGAAAACCCTCCCAATCATCAAATATACAAAATTATAAGCAGATAATTTGAAACATAAGTTCTGCCCTTCTAAGAATATACTTGATAATACAGCAGATACAATTAAAACACCCTACATTTTTAGCAGAAAATTAGATTAAATAGAATTACTATAATAACTGTTTAAATTCTTGCTGACATTCACAAAAATAACAAACCTATAATACATCATTAAAACAAAGATGCTGTGACAAACTGGTTAATGAATGATGGCCAATCAAAGTGTGTATGAATTTTAACTGCCAAGAAAACTTGAAATGAGCCCAAATTATTAATATATATCTTTTAAATAAGAGAAATGTGATGGTGGCTTTTCCAAATTTGACAAAAGTGAACACTTTCATGGCATGACTGACAAGGAGTTTCAATGCTAAGAGATTTTCTGATCTATTAATAAAAAAAAGGAATCAATCAACTATAAGAGAGGAAAGATGGGATTATCTTTTCCTTCTCTTTATAGAAAATCTTACAAAATCATTGTTATATGAAAACGTTATCAAAGTTTATACCATTTGCCATACTCTTCTGCTAACAAAGGCTGATTGATTCACAGCTCCTTATGGAGCTTACAGATGTAAACTGTTTAAGCTTTGATCTAAAAGATCTAGAAATGTTGATGTTCACAGAATATTGGCTGAATAAAGAAATGAGTAAATTAAATCAATGCATTTATGAACAATTGTTGTTCGTTCGCTAAATCAGGTCTGACTCTTCGAGGATTCATAGGTTGCAGCATGTCAAACTTCCGTGTCCTTCACTATCACCCAGAGTTTGCTCAGATTCATGTCCACTGAGTCAATGATGCTATCTACCCATCTCATCCTCTGCCAGTCACTTCTCATCTTGCCTTTAATCTTTCCCAATATCAGGGTCTTTTCCAATGAGTTGGCTCTTTGTATCAGGTGATCAAAGTATTGGAGCTTCAGCTTTAGCATTAATCCTTCCAATGAACAATCAAGGTTGATTTCTTTCAGGACTGACTGATATAAACAATAGTTCATTTTAAATTCCCATTTGCCTTCTATACTGTATACATAACATGCATACATACTCAGTTGCTTCAGTTCAGTTCAGCTGAGATCCCATGAATTGCAGCACGCCAGTCCTCTATGTCCATCACCAACTCCCAGAGTTCACCCAAACTCATGTCCATTGAATCGGTGATACCATCCCGCCATCTAATCCTTGGTTGTCCCCTTCTCCTCTTACCCCTAATCCCTCCCAGCACCAGTCTTTTCCAATGAGTCAATTCTTCGTATGAGGTGGCCAGAGTACTGGAGTTTCAGCTTTAGCATCATTCCTTCCAAAGAACACCCAGGACTGATCTCCTTTAGAATGGACTGGTTGGATCTCCTTGCAGTCCAAAGGACACTCAAAGAGTCTTTTCCAACATCACGGTTCAAAAGCGTCAATTCTTCGGCATTCAGCCTTCTTCACAGTCCAATTCTCGCATCCATACATGACCACTGGAAAAACCATAGCCTTGACTAGATGGACCTTTGTTGGAAAAATAATGTCTCTGCTTTTGAATATGCTACCTAGGTTGGTCATAACCTTCCTTCCAAGGAGAAGCGTCTTTTAATTTCATGGCTGCAGTCACCATCTGCAGTGATTTTGGAGCCCAAAAAAGTAAAGTCTGATACTGTTTCCACTGTTTCCCCATCTATTTCCCATGAAGTGATGGGACCAGATGCCATGATCTTCATTTTCTGAATGTTGAGCTGTAAGCCAACTTTTTCACTCTCCTCTTTCACTTTCATCAAGAAGTTTTTTAGTTTCTCTCCACTTTAAGCGTCTTTTAATTTCATGGCTGCAGTCACCATCTGCAGTGATTTTGGAGCCCAAAAAAGTAAAGTCTGATACTGTTTCCACTGTTTCCCCATCTATTTCCCATGAAGTGATGGGACCAGATGCCATGATCTTCATTTTCTGAATGTTGAGCTGTAAGCCAACTTTTTCACTCTCCTCTTTCACTTTCATCAAGAAGTTTTTTAGTTTCTCTCCACTTTCTGCCATTAGGGTGGTGTCATCTGCATATCTGAGGTGATTGAGATTTCTCCTGGCAAATCTTGATTCCAACTTGTGTTTCTTCCATTCCAGTGTTTCTCATGATGTACTCTGCATAGAAGTTAAATAAGCAGGGTGACAATATACAGCCTTGACGTACTCCTTTTCTTATTTGGAACCAGTCTGTTTTTCCATGTCCAGTTCTAACTGTTGCTTCCTGACCTGCATATAGGTTTCTCAAGAGGCAGGTCAGATGGTCTGGTATTCCCATCTCTTTCAGAATTTTCCACAGTTTATTGTGATCCACATAGTCAAAGGCATTGGCATAGTTACTTCAGTTGTTTCTAACTCTTTGTGATCCCATGGACTGTAGCCCACTGGATTCCTCTGTCTTTGAGGATTCTCCAGGCAAGAATACTAGAGTAGTTTTCCATGCTCTTGTCCAGGGGATCTTCCCAACCGAGGGATTGAACCTGTGTCTCCTGTGTCTACTGCATTGCTGGTGGATTCTTTACCACTGAGCCACTGGGGAAGCCCATATATTTTTTTAAATCTTATTTTATTCTACTTTATAATACTGTATTGGTTTTGCCATAATTTGACATGAATCAGCCACATGTGTACATGTGCTCCCAATCCTGAATCCCCCTCCCACCTCTCACCCCTTATCATCTCTCTGGATCATCCCCGTGCACCAGCCCCAAGCATCCTGTATCCTGTATCGAACATAAACTGGCACTTCATTTCTTACATGATAGTATACATGTTTCAATGCCATTCTCCCAAATCATCCCACCCTCTCCCTCTCCCATAGAGTCCAAAAGTCCATTCTATACATCTGTGTCTCCCTTGTTGTCTCATATACAGGGTGATCATTACTATCTTTCCAAATTCCATATATATGCGTCAGTATACTGTATTGGTGTTTAAATGGTTAAAAAATGATTCTCCTGATTGCGTGTTTATATATATAATATATACACAATTTGGAAAATGTTGTTTTTCTTAATATGTACACACACATACATATATTAGGAAAAACAACATTTTCCCAATTGTGTATATATTATATAAATACACAATTAGGATAATATGTTTTTATTCATATTAATAATACTGAGAAACTGAACTGAACTGAACCTTACTGAGAAATTATTGTATATAAGGCGCTGGGTTAGCCACCTTGAAGACATTGTTTCTCAAAATGTAAATGTGTACTTTTCCCCTGAAAGTAATCACTTAACTTGCTCAGGGAGGTGAGAGTCCATGGTTCCAAGGTCAACCGTTTATTCCATAGGTAATGTAGGCAATTGTTGGACATTTTCCTAAGGTCAGAAAAATAAGTTATTGTAATACATTGAATTGCTCTTATTTCTATATAAAAATCCAACATCTGAGAGAGGGAACATGCTTCAGGAAGACAGTTTTAGAAGTAAAGATCTGACACTGAACTCATGTTCTGTTGTTTATCAGATAAAGGATCTTAAAACGTGGCATAGCTCTCCTCCCTGAGTCTTTGATCTGAGGGTAGAATTGTCAGTGAGAGCCTATCAGTGAAAGGCAAAGTTTAATTTCTTTATTTTTGGTGTTGTTTCAATGAAGCCTACACTTAGGAGAGGGAGGGAGAGAACTGTATTTTCCCCAGGCCTCCCTCTCCCACTCCAGGTAAATTGCTGATTAAAAAATGATTATGCCTTTCATTTGTCAGGTGTTAAGATTTTTCTCAGCAGAAATGTGGACTCAAAGAGCCCGGGAACTGCTCCTTCCCCATCTGGATAGAAATTTGCTAAAAGTAAATCTGCAGAAATCAGGCCTCTGTGGTGCCAGTGACCAGAGATCTTTCTAAACCAGAACCACAAACTGTCTCCAGGCCAGCACACACTTGCCCTCCTCAGACATGCCTCATGTTCCCACATCTCCCCTCGGCCTCACACATGGCACCTCTCCCTGGGACACCGGTCTCTCTCTTCTCCACCCATGAACTCTTGCTTACCCTTCAAGATCTGCACATGGCCTTTCCTCAAGACATACACAGCTCTGGTGTCTCTTCTTCTCTTCTTCTTTCAGAAACATCAGCCTGATCTGGTTAGGGCCCCACTCTCATGACCTTACCAATCTTAATTACTTCCTTAAACTTGTTGCTGTTGGTCACTCAGTCGTGTCTGACTCTTTGCAACCCCATGGACTGTAGCCCACTAGGCTCCTTTGGCCATGGAATATGGAGTGGGTTGCCATTTCTTCCTCCAGAGGACGTTCTCAACCCAGGACAAGGTCTGTGTTTCCTGCATTGGCGGGCAGATTCCTTAACACTGAGCTACCAGGTGTTCAAATACAGTCACATTGGGATTTAAGGCTTCAAAATACAGATTTTGGGGTGGGTGATACAATCAGCCTATAACAGGAGGAGATCACTTAAATTGGAGGAGAGGTGCAGGTTAACCAGCTATGGCAGCTCAGGAAGAGATGCTTCTCCTGGGACTCTGGGAAAACCCCCAGTCAAGCCACTGACATAGCTCTTGGTAAAGGCTGACTCCTACACACAACCCAGGGACAAAAGGCTGTGTCTGTAGCTACTTAGAAGCTACCTGATTCTTGTGCTTGGGCTACTGCCCAGACTAAGGGAAGATGCTTAGAGCAAGGCTGGGGCACCAGGGAAATAGTGCGGGGGGCTGGGTGAGGAGTTTGTCTTCTTACAACCTAATCAGTTCAGAGACAAGGATGTCACTTGTGTATTTGATTCCTGGGAGAGATCGGGGCACACAGTTGGTGCATCGTTGGCGAATTTCTGATGATGTTTACCTAAGCATGTAGCAAGCCCCCCTAGACTGGAGACACCAGGCAGAAGCTGCTCAGGTCCAAGGGGCTGTGGGAGGTGGCCATGCATTGGGTGAAATCTGCTAGATCCTGTCCTGACCTAACATTCTGATTCTTTATGTAGTAAAGTAGATAAGAAAAAGCTTCCCATCACTCTCCATCGCCAAGTACGTTTTCTTAGTTTACCCTGAAATCTTATTGAATGCTGCTTCTATTTTGCATCTGAGTTTGCTTCATTTTCCAGTGGTATTTTAAGAGGATGACAGCTTAGTTTCTCTTCACTAGAAATGTGGTACCTCAATTTTTTTTTCATTGCTCTTTGCCCTTTGGATGCCTATATATGGGATATTAGTAATATCTCATTAAAGACTTTCTTGTCTTCTTTCTTCCAGGGCTGTGGGCTGAACTCATCCTCTGAATCCAGCTCTACTGCTCCTCGGAGATCACCCTGTCTGTTCCTGATGCAGGGCTGTGACTGACCACTGGTTCTCACGCCTACATGCTGATTTATGCTGTTCACCAGAGAGTTAAAAGAGACCAAGTGGCTCAAACATAATAAGACAACCCACTCAAAACATTTTCTGTGCTTCCACCTTACTGACTTTTATCATAAATTAGGGATTTTGAAGAGAATGAGTCATAGAAAAAAAAAAAAAAAAACCAATAACCTGGTTTGACAATCAGCATATTATATCTCCCCAGTGACTCATGATATCAGATGCAAGTCAGGACAAACAGAGTTGCTGTCAGAGAGAAGCACAGTTAAAAATAAAAGCAAAAATAGGAAGAGGGGGAAAATTATTTTTAACTGTACCTAGAACTGTACCCCACCCTGCATTCCCTAATAAAGGTCTTGGGAGGGCAAATGATCTGGAAACTTGAGTCATAAGTCAGGAGGAAGTGACTCCCAGGAAACAAAGACACATGGATTTCTGAAAAAAAAAAAAAATCCTGCAGGGAAAGACAAGGAGGCATACATTTTTCATTAAATATGAGGGGGATGCGAGAAGGACTCTTCCCAATGGAACTGAGGAACAGCAGAAGGAGCAGAGGCATCAGAGGTGAGCAAACTTGCAACTTCATTCTGGCTCCCCCAGAATTAGCTGTGCAACCCTAGAAGGTGGAGAGTTACTTAACTTCTCTGAAGTTTTCACACCTGGAGACTGAGGATAGTTTACCATGTTGTGGTGCCATTGTGAAGATGGATGGATATTGAGTGTGTTAAGCACTTCACTTGATGTATCAACTTATAGATGTAACAGTAAAGAGTTATTTGAAATTATTTGCCTTAAAAGATTTGGATGAAAACCAACCTAGACAGAGATTTCTAAGTCCCTGATTAATACCTCTAACTGGCACGTTACATAATCCCAGCTTCCTAATGATGGTCGAATGCTGTACTGACTCTTGCTAATGACACCCTCAAACATTTAGAACAGCCAAAGAGCTTAAGAGGCAGAGGTCTATCCGGCAGTTTCTCAGATGACAAGAGATCTTTTAGTTTCTCCTCTTCCAGCCTAGGCAGTCTTTCAATGCACATTTGGAAACCCCCAAATAAGTTTTCAACCAGACAATCTGGGCTAAAGTGTTGACTCTTCCACTAGCTATTTATGTAAAATTGGCAAGGTGATACCAACTCCATAGACTATAGCCCACCAGTCTCCTCTGTCCATGGAATTCTGCAGGCAAGAATACTGGAGTGGGTTGCCATTTCCTCCTGCAGAGAATCTTTCTAACCCAGGGACTGAACCCTCATCTCTTGCATCTCCTTCATCAACAGGCAGATTCTTTACCACTGAGCCAGCTGGGGTGCACACTACCTTAAATAGATGCTGTAAAATGTTATTAATAAATAGAGAAGTTGAAGAGCCTAGCAGAGGTTAGAGGCACAAGAGTCACTGATAGACTGTTTCCATTCCTTTAGAGTAATTAATATCAGGATTTTACTAACCAGAAATAACTAACCGACAGCAGAAACCACCCTCTCCCTGATTATAGAAAAAGAATTGGAAAGGATTTGGCTCTATGTGTA
Organism: Madoqua kirkii; assembly: GCA_006408675.1. Classification (NCBI taxonomy): domain Eukaryota; kingdom Metazoa; phylum Chordata; class Mammalia; order Artiodactyla; family Bovidae; genus Madoqua; species Madoqua kirkii. The sequence goes on along the minus strand of SJYC01083722.1, from coordinate 8,564 downwards.
AGTGCTTTGTGAAGAAAGGAGCAATGCCCCTGCCCTCAGACCAGCCTCTCTGCATCTTTATTGGTGTCCTCTTTCTTGTGCCCAAGGAGGGAGGAAGAATCTGCCCTTGAAAAGTGGAGAGGCTGTGTTCTGCACCCCTGCTCTGGCACCGCTGTGAAAGACTGCAGCCTTCTGGGACAGACTTGTGCGGTGTCATGTCCTGGTTTTTTGCTTCGTAGTTGTGTGAAGTTGTTCAAACATGGGAGCCTCAGTTTTCTCATCTATGTCACAAAAAGTTTCTGCTGGGGTTGCTGTGAAGACTAAACAGTCCAAAGGCAGAGTCTGCCCCACCCGTCGCCACTGCGTGGTGGCACAGCTGTCCTGACTGGCTGCAGTCTGTACTGTGATTCTTTGCTGCACGATCAAGGAGTTTGCTCTCTGCACTGCCTTGGAGACCAGACACCCCTTGGGCTCTCCTTTGAGGATCTAGCTCTATAAATAGCAGCAGCATGAAATCGATCAACAGCTGACACTCTTCCTCGTCTCTCCTAAAGTCAGGTCTGAGGGCTGTCAGCAATGGCAACACACACAGGAAGTGTCTGAGATTTAAAACCTTTTGAAACCTTTACAGCTGTAATACCTGGCCTGGAGTTTCTGACTCTCTTCTGAGAGGTCTCAAGCTTATCTTTATCTTTCTGGATGGGGTTCACATACCATTCTCATTCTCACTTTCAATCTACTTCTGCCCTGGTGCTTTACTTCTGGGAAAAAAAAAATCGAATTCCTGAAATTTGTGGTGGATTATACCCTCCAAAATCACTGCAGATGGTGACTGCAGCCATGAAATTAAAAGATGCTTACTCTTTGGAAGAAAAGTTATAACCAACCTAGATAGCGTATTCAAAAGCAGAGACATTAATTCGCTGACTAAGGTCCGTCCAGTCAAGGCTATGGTTTTTCCAGTGGTCATGTATGGATGCGAGAGTTGGACTGTGAAGGCTGAGCACCTAAGAATTGATGCTTTTGAACTGTGGTATTGGAGAAGACTCTTTGAGAGTCCCTTGGACTGCAAGGAGATCCAGCCAGTCCATTCTAAAGGAGGTCAGCCCAGGGATTTCTTTGGAAGGAATGATGCTAAAGCTGAAACTCTAGTATTTTGGCCACCTCATGCAAACAGCTGACTCATTGGAAAAGACCCTGATTCTGGGAGGGATTGGGGGCAGGAAGAGAAGTGGATGACAGAGGATGAGATGGCTGGATGGCATCACCAACTCAATGGACGTGAGTCTGAGTGAACTCCGGGAGATGGTGATGGACAGGGAGGCCTGGAATGCTGTGATTCATGGTATCGCAGAGTCGGACACGACTGAGTGACTGAACTGAACTGAACTGAAACTGGGAAGGACTGCATGGCCCTCAAAGCCACAATGCTGGAGAAACTCCACAACAGGACCACTTAGTAACAGAGAGAGATGTCTAGGGAGCACCAGCTGTCACAACTCCCGGATATTCACTTCTTCCCAGCTCAGCTGGACACCAGCTATTCACCTGAAACTATCACAATATTGTTAATTTGCTATATCCCAGTACAAAATAAAGGTTCAAACAAATAAATAGTTCTTTAGAAGTATACAAAAATAGGCGGCACATAGTTTATCGTTACTCATTTTGAAACAGAATGACAGAGTGATTTAGAAAATAACGTGAAAACAGTTTCCTATTCCTCAAGAAACTATAAGATGTTAGAGGACACATACAGTCAAAATCCTGCAATATTGTCTTTATTTCTTCCAATATGGAAGGCCATCTGGAGTAATTTTGTGAATACCTTCTCCAAATTAAAAGCCTTTTCTCAGCACCACAGGTGGGAAAGTTTCCAAAGAAGGGAACAACTTATTTCCCATCAATTTTTTCTTAAACTTAGAGGAGGCAGGCATGGAAACAGACTGATCATAACTATTTCTGCTACAAACAACAATAAAATACAACAAAACCTGTTAGGAATTTGCTGTCCTTTGGGAAAGGAAAGCATGCAGAAGGAGGTAGAAAAAGGAGTTCTGCCTGCTCTTTTTTCCAACAGCTTCCTGGGTGGTACTAGTGGTAAAGAACCCGCCAGCTAATGCAAGAGATGCAAGAGATGAGGGTTCGATCCCTGGGTCGGGAGGATCCCCTGGAGGAGGGCATGGCCTGAATAATTCCATGGACAGAGGAGCCTGGCAGACTATAGTCCATGAAGCCACAAAGGGTCAACATGACTGAGCATGCACACATGATACCATGATGCTTGTTCACACAGTAAAACTCCTCGTGTTCCTCTCCTTTGGTTGGGAAGGAAAAGAGAACAGTGAGATGAAGCTGTGGTATATGTCAGCCTGTGTCTATATGCGGAGAACCATCCAACATAAACCATCCAACCATCAACTTCTCTGCCCACATAAGAAGGATACACCCTGGACTAGTCAGCAGAAACTGTACTACAATAATGCAGTTATATGAAATTGTAAGGAAATAGCCATCAATCAAAACAGTCACAATTGCATCTGAAGCTCCTTAAGCAAACAAACACCAGTAATAACCAGTTCCCAGAGGGAACCTCCAGAAGAAGACACTAATACACTTCCACTAAGTTAGGCAAGATATCAAGAAGAATCAGCATAGTCTATATTTGAACAAAGAAAGTGTCCAGATAGCGTAACCAATGTGAAAGATGACTAAAATGAAAAATAAATGTCATGATACCATTAACAATCACACACAAAAAGAAAACAGAGAAGAAGTAAGAAAAGTAGAAGAGAATCTTCTGGAAGAAAGTGTACTCCAAGTAATAGAATAGAGAGTGAAGTCGCTCAGTTGTGTCTGACTCTTTGTGGCCCCATGGACTGTAGCCTACCAGGCTCCTTTGTCCATGAGATTTTCCAGGCAAGAGTACTAGAGTGGGTTGCCATCTCCTTCTCCAAGGGAATCTTCCCAGCCCAGGGACTGAACCGGGTCTCCTGCATTGCAGGTAAACTCTACCATCTGAGCCACCAGGGAAGCCTAAGTAACAGAATGAGTATTTGTATAAAACACTTCAGAGGAACTTATTAAAAGAGGATGCTAAGATGAAGATGAACCAGTTGATACCAAGAAAATTAAAGTCTAAAATATTAAGAGTGTCAAGTTACTTTGTAAAAACTGAGAAATGAAATTGAATATCAAAAAACATCACTGTAGCTTTAATAAACATATATCAGGGGATGGAGAAAAGAGTGGGTTCTAACTGGAAATCATATCTGTGATTGATGAGAGAACTGAGATCATCACAAAGATGGACATTGGACAGCATAGCAGGACAGTATTATAGGGATGATAGTAATGAATAGATGTGGGAGTTACACATTGAAGAAGCCACCTGTGGACATCTGTGTCCTTGAAACAAAAGAACAAAAAAGGAACCCTCAGAGATAGAAATACTCCTGAAAAGAAAAAGTCATTTAATCTTCAAATATGAGAACTATCTATACCGAGGTTAAGAGACTGACTGACATGAATCCTAGCTCTATCCATGAGCAGCTACATGATTCTGGGAAGGTTTCTCAAATTGATGTTTAATCTGCAAAATGGGAATATGAAAAACACCAGCTTCATAGTTTGCTATGAATGAGAATTATATGAGGTAACGTATAATGTACTTAGGAATGGAGGACATCCTTTATAATTACTTGCTTTTGTTTGGATCTTGGCAACGTCCGTGAACATTTGACAACAAGAAATAAGAGAAGAGTCACATTGCATTCAGACATCTACACATCTTTATTAGAAGATGGTGAGGGAATGTCAACAGAGGCAGGAAGAGTAAGAAACTGTATGATTCAGAAATGTTATCGACAACCTAAGAGTCATTCAGGTACAAAGAAAATCAACAGGCATTCTGAAAAATCATACAATACAGAAACTAAAACCTTCTTGAGAAAGCTCCCTGAAAAAAAAACAAGCAATTTACAGAGTATAAAAAAAAATCAAACTAACAAAATAGAAAGGCCTGGTATGAAAAGACTGGCAGTGAATACTAAACTACTCAAATATAAAACTCTGGTGAAATAATTGAGACAATTATGGGTACCTAAAATATACATGAAATTATAAAATTTAGGGGAAATTAAAGTTTTTTTTTCAGGAAGAAAAATAACTATGTAACTATGATGGAGCATGGAAAGTGTTTTATAACAAATATCAGGAAGTAGGGAGGGAGAGGAGAATTTGTAAGTTTCCTATTTTCCTTTATCATAGTGGAAAGTCAAGAGAGGGAAGGTTTATGAGAAAAAAAAATATTTGCATGAAGGTAAACAGGAGGAGAACTAACAAAAGGCAAAATATTTCCAAATTATTTTAAAATGCAAATTGAAGACAAATCTACTGTTTCATAGTTCATCATTTCTGGAAGAGCTGAAATGTACATTTGTACATGTATGGAGGAAGGGAGGAAGGTGTGTGTGACAAGCTGTGAGCAGCAGGAAGTGTGGAGGTTGTGAGATACAGAGGGATTAATATTCTTCTTTCTTTGTTATTTTGTTTGCTTTTTTGAGAAAAAAAATTGGAACTACAGACTGATATTTGGAATAAGTTAAGCATCTACTACATACCTATTATTCTGAATTGAGTTTTTCACATTATTTGTACTTATTTCTAGGTGTGTTTAAAGAATGGAATAAAGCATCTCAGATATAAGTTCTTCTTAGCTCTTTGTTCATGTTCTTTCCTTACCCTCTTCTCTGAGTCAGTTACTATCATGAAATCAGTAACTGCTTTTTGAGCCACCTTCTAAAACAGCATGTTTTCCCACGAGCAACACAGACATGCATATTTGAAATCATGAGGTCTTTTAGCATTTGTAGAAACAAAATCATGCAAGATGCATTTCTTGCCAAATGCCCTCTTTGTTCACCTTTGCTGCTGCTACTGCTAGGTAGCTTCAGTCATGTCTGACTCTGTGCGACCCCATAGACGGCAGCCCATGAATCTTCTCCGTCCCTGGGATTCTCCAGGCAAGAACACAGGAGTGGGTTGCCATTTCCTTCTCCAATGCATGAAAGTGAAAAGTGAAAGTGAAGTTGCTCAGTCATGTCCGACTCTTAGCGATCCCATGGACTGCAGCCTACCAGGCTCCTCCATCCATGGGATTTTCCAGGCAAGAGTGCTGAAGTGGAGTGCCATTGCCTTCTCCATTACCAGTAGATTATTCTGAATCAGATGAAATTGCTCAGTTAAAGGGAAAACATGTATTCAGAATTGCTCCTTGGTGCCAAAGTGTGTCATTAAAGTCTGTACATAAATTGTTATTCCTTTATAAGATGAATTTCTAAAAACATATATATGACTAAAATCCATTACAAAAAAAGATATGATAAACCCAAACATGTTAATGCCACAAAAATATTTTTATTTATTTTAACATCTGTAGGCTCTGTATTTTCTTATGATCTTATTAAGAACTGTTAAACTTCTTTGGGTTAGCCAGAGAAGATGGATAAAATGTGGTCCACGTGCTGCTGCAAAACATAGTCAAGGAAGATCAAAGACACATAATAGGTAACCTCGGGTTGGAGATGTAAGGGCAGAGCCATAAACTGGAGAGAAAGCAAGTCACAATGGACCGTGAAGGTCAAGAGCAGGCATGTGACCTGTGCAGTCCCGTGGGGACTGTTAGTTTTGGAAATGTATGGTGTTTTGTATATGTGTTTTCCACAATTCCTTTCTGAGAATTTATTAATTTTATAAATCTTCACAAAAATGTCAACTTTGTTCTCATATTTTGATCTGCTTTCTATTTCATTGGATTCTGATCCTATTTTTATAACTTTTCCTTCTACTGATGTTGATATTAGTTGTACTTCATGACAAGAATGGAAAAAGGTTTGTCTGTTCCTTCCTTCACACCAATACAGAAAATACATTGTTTTAAAAATGGACAAAAATTGTTCAGTATCACAATAATCAAAAAGTGCTCCTGAAGGCCACAATTAGCCACCATTAACTGAAAGACTGAATTTGAGGAAAAGAAAGAGAAAACAAAACCAAACAAACCTATCAAGCCTTACTGGCGGTGAGGGTGTGTAATAGCTCTCAACATTGCTTGTAGAAGTATGAATCTGTACAATTAGTTTAGAAAATTTTCAGGCCAATCACCTAAAACTTAACATATACATAACCTTTGATTGGGCAATTTCACTTATAGCAATTTATCCTCCGAAGAAATGTACGCAGGCATTCCCTCAAGCGGTAGGCTGGCAGGAAGTGATCAGTTTTGGAAGGGTTAACTTGTAAGATGACTTGAGATGTGGCAGTTCAAAGCCCTTGCCCATAACTCTTTCTGTGCAGCATTTTCCAAGCAAAATTACAACATGTGAGCAAGTGAATGAGGCAAATTTCTGGTGATGTCATCAAAGTAATAACCGCTAATGAGCATTTTCCTCTTGGGGGCTGCCTGGTGCCACACTGACAGGAACAGCTGACCTGCTTTCTGCACATCTATTTGGATTATTTACAAGGCATTCTGAAAGTTGTAAAAGCACCATGTAAGAAAAGGATAGATCAAAGTTTGACAACACAAGGATGACAGAGAGGAAAATGTACTTGCTCTTGGGTAATGGGTATTTTGACAAGAGTTTGAAGGACTTTCCTAAGAGGTGACAGCAAGCCCATATTTAAATGATTATGTGCATGGTGCGTAGGTGCAGACACTCAATTGTGTTTGACTCTTTGCGACTCCATGGACTGCAGCCTGCCAGGCTCCTCTGTCCATGGAATTTTCCAGGCAAGAATACTGGAGTGGATAGCCATTTCCTTCCTTTATCTTCCTGACCGAGAGATCAAACCTGTGTCTCCTGCATCTCTAGCACCAGCAGGCAGATTCTTTACCACTGAGCCACCTGGGACTCCCTTAAATCTTCACATTTCCCCCCAGATTAAAAAAGAAACATAAATAAAATTTAAAACATGTTTCTATTTCCCCAAAAAGGTTTAGAAGAAAATGGTAATTAATTGGGAGACTTAACTCTCATGCAACAAACCCTGTTCTGGATAGAGAGATGATATGAGCACCAGTCCCTCAGCAGTTTACTGATTTTTTGACAACTGGTGATAATTCAGGATGCAGGCTTCTACTCATCCTCTCCCCCACTACCCTTGTCCCTGCATTCCACTGCCTGTTAGCATCCTCCCCAGAGGGTGAGAAGCACAGAGAAACAGGTGCTCATTCATCTTGTGGCTATTTGTTAGAACTAGTATGGTAAAGAAGAGGTAGAAAACAGTTGCATTAGAGGCTGGGAAGGAAAAGAAAAAGTCAGTCTCAAATGCTGAAATACCATGCCTGGATTTATAGTTAACCATGAAGGCTTGGTTCCACTTGAGCATAAGGCCAGTGGACATGCCTTGCATGTCTTGGTTAGGTTTGGAGCCCCAGGAGACTGTCTAAAACCCTTCAATGGCCTTGCAGGACATTTGGCCTGTCCAAATATCCATAAGACATTTGGTCCATGCCAAAAGATCCTTGAAATTTGATCCTATCCAAAATGTCCGTGGGCATATTTGGTTCATGTGAAGCAGTCTTGGTCAAGACAAAATATCACAGACTTTTTGGCATGGATCAAGTGTCTTCATGAACATTTTGGACAGGAAGAAATATAATCAAATATCAAGGACCTCTTGGCACAGACTGAATGCTTTCGTGGATGTTTTAGGCAGGATCATATATGACCAAATATCGAGGACCTTTTGTATGTTGTGTGTTTACCTGATCAGTCATTCCACTCTGCAACTGTTTGGACTGTAGCTCAGCCAGGCTACTCTGCCCATATGATTCTTTAGGCAAGGATATTGGACTGGGTTGCCATTTCATCCTCCAGGAGATCTTCCCAACCTAGGAATCGAATTCTCATGTCCTGTGTTTCCTGCACTGCAGGCAGATTCTTTACTCACTGAGCCATTGGGGAAGCCACATTCAGTTCAGTTCAGTTCAGTCACTCAGTCATGTCCAAATGTTTGTGACCCCATGAATTGCAGCACGCCAGGCCTCCCTGTCAGTCACCAACTCCTGGAGTTCACTCAGACTCATGTTCATTGAGTCAGTGATGCCATCTAACCATCTCATCCTCTGTCGTCCTCTTCTCCTGCCCCCAATCCCTCCCAGCAACAGAGTCTTTTCCAGTGAGTCAACTCTTCACTTGAGGTGGCCAAAGTACTGGAGTTTCAGCTTTAGCATCATTCCTTCCAAAGAAATCCCAGGGCTGATCTCCTTCAGAATGGACTGGTTTGCTCTCCTTGCAGTCCCGGGGACTCTCAAGAGTCTTCTCCAACACCACAGTTCAAAAGCATCAATTCTTCAGCACTCAACCTTCTTCAGAGTCCAACTTTCACATTCATACATGACCACAGGAAAAACCATAGCCTTGACTAGAAGGACCTTAGTCGGTGAAGTAATGTCTCTGCTTTTGAATATACTAAGCTGGTAATAATTTTCTTCCAAGGAGTAAGCGTCTTTTAATTTCATGGCTGCAGTCACCGTCTGCAGTGACTTTGGAGCCCCCCCAAAATAAAGTTTCCACTGT
>SJYC01083721.1:0-16119 GCA_006408675.1 Madoqua kirkii | reverse complement strand
AATTTCATGGCTGCAGTCACCGTCTGCAGTGACTTTGGAGCCCCCCAAAAATAAAGTTTCCACTGTTTCTCCATCTATTTCCCATGAAGTGATGGGACCAGATGCCATGATCTTAGTTTTCTGAATGTTGAGCTTTAAGCCAACTTCTTCACTCTCCACTTTCACTTTCATCAAGAGGCTTTTTAGTTTCTCTTCACTTTCTGCCGTAAGAGTGCTGTCATCTGCATATTTTAGGTTATTGATATTTCTCCCGGCAATCTTGATTCCAGCTTGTGTTTCTTCCAGTCCAGCGTTTCTCATGATGTACTCTGCATAGAAGTTAAATAAGCAGGGTGACAATATGCAGCCTTGACGTACTCCTTTTCCTATTTGGAACCAGTCTGTTGTTCCATGTCCAGTTCTAGCTGCTGCTTCCTGACCTGCATACAGATTTCTCAAGAGGCAGGTCAGATGGTCTGGTATTCCCTTCTCTTTCAGAATTTTCCACAGTTTATTGTGATCCACACAGTCAAAGGCTTTGGCATAATCAATAAAGCAGAAATAGCATCTACCAAATGTTCTTAGGGACTTTTTAGACATGTCCAAATGCCTGTTAATGCCTGAATGGCCACCCAAAGAATATGGGTAAAAAGCAGTTAACATATTGCTACAAAACATGGCCAAGGAAGATTTAGGATCATAATATATAGTCCAGATCAGAGCCATAAGCAAGAGTGAAAGCAAGTCTTGATAAACCATGAAGGTCAAGAACAGACAGGTGACCAGTGCATGTGCAGGGGTCCAAGCTTGAAAGGACTCCACTCTCTGTTTAATGCTTTGCTGTTGCCAGCTTGAAATTCTTGATAATTTTATATTTGAACCTGTATTTCATAAGCAAAGTCAGATGCAGACCTGGAGCATGCGTTTTGAACCAGAAATCCTATATTTTTTATTTTATAATAAGCCCAGCAAATTAAGTAGCCAGTTCTGACCATGAAGACGGTGAAGATGGCTAAGGGGAGTGCTTCAGAGGACAGAAAGTGACCTATGGAGCACTCTGTCTACACGAGCAAAGGCATTGACTCAAAGTAGATACTACGATGATCACTCTAAAACTCATGTGGGTTCCAGTGAGCCAGTTTTAGTCTTGCTTCATTTTTATAGAAATATTAATTTGAGAAAACATTCAGCAAGCTTTCTAAAAATGAAAGCATACTACTCTAACCAGTCTTAACACAGCCATCATTTTATTTCAAGGCAGCATTTGCTTCAATCTTTCTTGAAACCTGGGCCCCCAAATCCTTTCCCACTGACACCTGAGGATGTGATTCACAACACAGCCCCACACTGGGCGCTGTGTTGCAGTTCTGCAGACATGACTCGATGGCTCACTGGTTGACTTCAGGAAGCACCGCTCTCTTCCAGAAAGTTCTGCCTCCCACCTCTGGGGCTGAAACAGTGTTAAAGCAATCTCTCTTTCACCTCTCTGCAGTAAAGAAAGTGCAGACAGCTGGGTGAGGGGCCAGCCCATTGCATTTCCCTTCTGGGCACCTAGAAGGCAACTGACACAAGAGTCTGCTTTTCAATTGTCTGTTTTCTCGAATTACCTTTTATTGGGAGCATTCAACATGTGGTGTTTCTCTCGAAAGGGAAATGGATGAGTGGAATGAAGGGAAATCAGATTTGTTAAATCATTTAATATATGTCCAATTTTATGAAATAAATTATTTTAAGTTTGACTTCTCAACAGAGGAGACTAGAAGAGTCCCAGGTAGATAATATTGAAAACTATAAGCTCTGTGAGAAGTTCAAAGATGGTGGCAGAATGCAATGGGGCACTTCTCATCTCCAGAGTGCAGATGAAAAGCACAATTCACAGCTTATCAATATCTTAAGTTTCCACAATGACCCTAGCCTCATTGGAAATTCTTAAAATAAGGGGAAATTCACCAGGATTCAAGATACAGGCAGGGGAGGGAGTAGTCTGGTGCACATCAGTTTCAGGGTTTTGACTGATTTTCTGAGCCTCAGTTTTCCTCATCTGCTAAATAGGTAGACAAACAGATTGATCCTAATTTCTTCACCAAGAGTTTTCAAATATTTAAATGATGCCTATGAAAGCACCTGGTAATTCTAAAGTCCCTGTAACAGGGAGACCTCCATTGGGGAATTCCTCTCACATGCCAGGCTTTAAATATATATTATATATATATATATATTATATATATATTTAAAGATATTATTTCTCTTAATTTTTATCATGACCATGAAAAGTTTAGACTGCTATCTTACTGGAAATGAGAAGCAGATTCAAAGGGAACGTGGACAGGTAACGTTGCCCAGTGCACACCAGCAGATTCCCCTGGACATTGAACAAAGCCAGAAGGGGAGGATGTATGCTTGTTGGGACCTGCTCCCTCCCCATTCATGCTCAGCCTGCCTGTTCTTTTTCATCCCTGGTCTCCTTATCTGAGAATTTCCCAGCTCTGTGTCTGAGTCTCTTTGCACCCTCCATATAGTGGTTTGAGCTGAGAAATGCTGCACTCAATTTCAGGTAATACAGCTAGCACAGCTAGACCCTGCCTTCCACATACAAGAAGACAGAAGAATATAGAGGCTGTTGGAGAGCTAGAAGGCGATGGTGCTGTGAGCCAAATGCAAGGTCACCTGACTGTAAAACAAGGGTTTCACTTGATTCTCAGAAGCAGATGTGGATGGATCTTTTCCTCCAGTAGGCATTACTCAGTTCAAATCTGCTGGTGGCTAGTTGAGTGACGAGTGATGCTTTTAGGTGACTTTGTAAAACTGGGGCATGGGTCACTGATGGACTTGTGGCAACACTATGAGCCAATCTTTGGTACTTCTTTAAAATAATAGTGATGTTAGCAATAATAGTAATGATAATATTAAAAAAAAAAGTCCTTTTGGGCTTAAGTCACTGGGTGATTTTATCTTGAGCAACAGCTCAGTAGACTCTGCTAGAGAATTTTTTGCACATATCCATTCAAGCAGTCAGTCAGTTAGGGAGAAGCCTTGACCCCAGCTGCAGATCTGAGGCTCCATGATCAGCGCGTGGGGGACACAAGCAGGGTGACTGTCCTCCTGCTAAAATACTCTTCCAAAGCCCAGAGACAGACCATGAACAGGTAACTGAGACCACATCTGGTTTCAGGGGACAGCCGTGTCTGGAAAAGGTGTTCCTGCGGGGTGTGAAGAGGGTGGCAGATCCAGTGACCTGGCTCACCAGAGGGAGCTAATTTGGGCTCAGAAACCAACAAGTCGGTAAACTGGTCTGTTTTGACATAGGGCTGAAAGGCCCTGCTGTGTGCTTCCTCATTCCTTGGGCTAACCTCATTCCTTGGGCTAACCTGATTCCTTAGGTTAGCTCCCCGTGGAGTTCTGGAGTTCATTGCCTCTGGGAGGCTCAGACCTAAAGGTCGTCCGTAACAAATGGACGCACAGTTCCCTGAGTGTCTTCGCTTTCTAAATATCTGTAATAATACTCCCCCCAAAATGATGGAGATGAAAAATGTAGTTCCTGCCATCTAGTTATTATGAAAGAAATGGATGGAGTGGGAGTGATGCAATCTTGACCTCTGCAGTGGAAGTGGCTAGATTTTGGAGACAGAACTGAGCTCACATCCTGTCTCCGCTAGTCACCTACGACCTCTGTGCTCAGGGTTCTCCTCTGGTGTGTGTGGGAGTGGGGCATGATAGTGAGGCATCTGGTTGTTGGGAAGGATAAACAAGATAAGGCAGAGAAGCTACTGAGTTTTGTGAGGGTCAGTGGACATGGGACACTGCAGCTCACAGGGCATCCTTCTGAAACGTCTCAGCATCACTCTGGAACATTTTCTCTTTGCCTTTACTTTAAAATGAACTTGTTTTCATTGAAGTATACTTAATTTTTTGACATTGTGTTATTTTCAGGTATATAGAAAGTATATATATATATATATATATATATACACACGTTTCCCCGGTGGCTTAGTAGTAAAGAATCTGCCTGCAATGAGGAAGATGTCCCTGGGTTGGGAAGATCTCCTGAAGGAGTAAATGGTAACTCACTCCAGTATTCTTGCCTGTGAAACCGCATGGACAAAAGAGCCTGGGAGGCTATGGTCTACGGGGTCAGAAAAGAGCCAGACATGAATTAGCAAGTAAACAACAACAATAAAAACCACTTGCTGTACAAGTGATATGTGTGTGTGTGTGTATTGTGATATATATGTTTGTGTTTACGAGTGATATGTGTGTGTGTGTGCTTAGTCACTTCAGTCATGTCCGACTCTTTGAGACCCCATGGACTGTAGCCCACCAAGCTCCTCTGTCCATAGGACTTTTCAGGCAAAAATACTAGAGTGGGTTGTCATGCCCTACTCCAGGGGATGTTTCTGACCCAGGGATCAAACCTGCATCACCTGAATTCCAGGCGAATTTTCTACCGCTGAGCCACTGGAGAAGTCCATAATACATATGAGAAGGAAATGGCAACCCAGTCCAGTATTCTTGCCTGGAGAATCTCACAGATGGAGGAGCTTGGTGGGCTATAGTCCACAGGGTTGCAAAGAGTCGGACATGACTGAGCTACTTCACTTCACTTCACTTCATATATACATATATTCTTTTTCAGATTCTTTTCCCTTATATGTTATAATAAACACTGAGAATAGTTCCTTGTGCTATACAATAGGTCCTTGTTGGTTATCAATCTTGTATACAGTAGTTTGTACGTGTTAATCCCAAACTCTTAATTGACCCCACCCTGCTTTCCTCTTTGGCCCACCTTAACTCCTGTATCCTACTTTAAACCTCATAGTCACTCACCAGCCTGTTGCATCAGCCTCCTCCTGGCCAGCCTGTCGTAATTCTTCCCTCAACCAAGCCATTTCTCTCACTTCTTCAAGGGGACCACCATAAACCACGGATGTGTTGCTAACTCACCAGCTCAAACCCTCAAGAAACCCATGCCCTCCACCACTCTGTACAGAATATTGACAGTACCCCTCAGATGAGAATTCAAGGCAACATGACATCACCCCATATTTCGAGCCTCACCTAATAAATACACTGGAGTACCTACTGCTTTCTATACACGGAAAACAAGTAGGCCTTCAAGGTCTTCCTGGAATTCTCCCATCCACCCTAATTTCTGCCGCCTGTTAATATCCCACACATAACTTATTCAACAAGCATTGGTGTATTCAACAAGCATTGGTTGAACGGATGCTGTGTGTCATATATTCCTGCTCAGAGGTATCTGAGCTTCCTTTGTAAAGTGCTCCTGGCGTGCTGTCTTTCTGAGCTCTCAGTATAATTAGGACATTACTTAATGGGAACACATATTGAACAGTATTAATGCCCAATGAGTTTTTGTCTGTCTCTTCTACTCAATCTGGAGCATCTGTCTTGGAATCACTGCCACTGGGCTTGGTATCTCACACATCATAGACACTCATGTTGTATTTACTAGATCACTTTGAAACTCTTCTTCTGTGCTCTAGAGAACTAAGACTTTAGCTTCCACACTCCCTACTTATACCTAAGATAGTTATTTTTATGGCACATTGATAATCATTCTGGGATTTATTGGGATCTGGGAGGGACATCAACTCAAAATGAGATTATAATTTCCTGTTGCAATAGCAAGAATAAAACTGGTTCTGCAGAAGATGGAAGGGATCCTAACTTCCTGCTCACATCTTCCTATGAATGTGCATGCGCTCAGTCATGTCTGACTCTCTGTGACCCCATGGACTGCAGCCCGCCAGGCTCCTCTGTCCATGGAATTTTCCAGGCAAGGATACTGGAGTAGCTTGCCATTTCCTCCTCCAGAGGATCTTTCCGGCCGAGGGGTCAAACCCAACCCTTCTGTGTGTCCTGCATTACAGGCAGATTCTTTACCCACACAGCCATCAGAGCACAGTAGCCATAGAGAGCTTTCCCCATATCTCCCATGAATGAAGGACTTGGTCCCCTCGCCACTGGTAGAGCTAATAAGAGAGAAGCTTTAACTGTCATCTTTTTCTGGGATTCCCTCCTAATTTTCCAGGCAAGGATATGGAGTAGCTTGCCATTTCCTCCTCCAGAGGATCTTTCCGGCCGAGGGGTCAAACCCAACCCTTCTGTGTGTCCTGCATTACAGGCAGATTCTTTACCCACACAGCCATCAGAGCACAGTAGCCATAGAGAGCTTTCCCCATATCTCCCATGAATGAAGGACTTGGTCCCCTCGCCACTGGTAGAGCTAATAAGAGAGAAGCTTTAACTGTCATCTTTTTCTGGGATTCCCTCCATTTCAGAGAACAACCTTGCCCAAGATCATGGCCTTCCAAGGGTGACTCACCTCCATTTCCCAAGCTCTCTGTGCTCTTCATGGGACTGGCTGAGGCTGTCCTTGTGATGTAGGTCAACTTTTCCTTTTGGCCAGTTCTACTTTCTCTGCTTCCCTTCCGTGGAGATCATTTATGAGAATACTCTAGTAAAACCTCTGAACACTGGATTTCACATTCAAGTCAGCATCCTGATGAGTCTTTAAGTCGCTTGAAGCAAGCGGAATTAAGACAAGACTTTTGAGCTCAATTATCCATTACCCAGCTGGTTGTTAGGACTCAGGCACTTGAGGTCAGTGTTGTATATATGGTTCTGGCACAAAGTGGTATCCCTTTGTCAAAATTTTCACTGGAGGTGAGCTGGGCTGTTTGGCCAGTGGAAGAAAATGCAGTAGCTCGGGTAGTCCATCAGACATCTTAAAAGTATGGAGGAAATAAGAATGATCATGACAGTGAGACGATATGACTATTGTTAAGCTCTATTCAGTATCTAGTGAAACATAAAGCTAAGGCTGAGAGTGATTAAGACACCAGATATCAAAGCCAGTGCCTCTTGAGTAACATATGAAAAGTTTCCCATTCCTTGTAGTAGAAAAGATAGAGCTGAGGGGTCACAACTTAGTTATCATCATAGCTGAGCTACAAAGAAGAGTGATATCATTGCCAACATCTGTCTGTGGCTGAGGAAAGAGCCTTATGGCAAAGAATAGGTCCAAGACAAATGGAATGAAGACATATGGGTTGATGCTTCTGAAATTTTGAATCCCTAAATCCCCCCACATCTCTGAGCCTGTTCAAGGGCTGTTAACCTACTCAGAGATTTCTCCCCTACACGACAGCAGGTATCCCCCCAAGAATCTGTTACCATCTTCCTTCCTGATCATTAATCCAACAATTAGGATTGCTGTTGTTGTTTAGTTACTAAGTCATATCTGACTCTTTGAGACCCCCCCTGGACTGTAGCCTGCCAAGATCCTCTGTCCATGGGATTTCCCAGGCAGGAATATTGGAATAGGTTGCTATTTCCTTCTCCAGGGGATCTTCCTGACCCAAGGATTGAACCTGTGTCTCTTGCACTGAAGATAAATTCTTTACCCCTGTGCCACTGGGAAAGCTCAAGAACTAGAGTAAGTTACCACATACCAGCTAAGAATATGTCATATCTGGAAGCAGAGAGATTAGACTCTAAAGTAGCCACAAGACCAGCAGGGGCCAGGGGAGCAGGGGTGGGATTGGATTGTTAAGGTGCTTGATTCAGGAAGCTAGAGAATAAAAATGGATAAAGGAAAATTTAGTGATTTACCACTTTCTCATGATACAGGAGTTAATACTTAGCAAAAACACTCGCATACAATGCAAACAGGGCTCCTAATATCGTGGACAAAGTGATACCCAGGGTAAGTGAGGACTAAATGCCAGAATGTCTGTGTTTGATGAGACTCAAAGGCTTAGGAAATGGGCATGCTGGAGGTGTAAACAGTGTATGAAAAACCCACTTTATGAATTTTCCTAGAGGAAACAAGGAGTATGCAGGTTAGAGGGACACCAGCATCACTAAGAAGTTCTTTGTTGGTTCTCTTTTTCGGGCAGGATTGATAATAGGGAGAACATGACAGAACTAGAGTCCCTACTGGCCCTGAGATTGATAGAATCCCTATTTAAGCCAGGTGGTGGCATTAACTGTTGAAATACAGGTAAACACAATTATTGTAATACACGACAAGATTGTAGCAGCAGAGGAGGAGATTGTAGAGAAAATAAGTAGAATGCAGTTCCCTAGCATCAAAGTAGATGGAAAGTCAATTAGTGTAATAATCAAATTGTTTCATCAAGGATCCAGGAAAAATCAGGGACAAATGATCAGGAGGCTACAAACAGTTGACTCCACTCAAAAAAATAAATGATAATTTCCCACATAACTTCTGGACCTGATCCAGTTTTCATACTGATAATCCATTAAATAAAGAAGAGGACAGAATGAAGGACCCTGCAATGCCATGGCAAGTTGACTGGATTCATAACCTCCCCTCCTACTTTCCCAAAGGGCTCAATAGACAGTTACTATGATAACTTTATAAGGAGGGAATAGGAAAACCCAAACTGACATTGATATCAGACTCTAAAGGCAGCAAGGCCCCAGTGTTGGAGTGGGGCCAACTAAAGAGACCAAATTCTAGCCAACATACAACCAACTGTGGGTTCACAGCCTCAGCTCCATTCACCAGCTCTTTCGCAGCTGCCCCTCCCACCAAGCCAAGATAGTAAATCAAAAACTGTATCACATCTAGGCATTTGGTGAAGTTAGTTTCATTCACAAGTATGTAAATGATACATAGGGAGTGGTCCTTGTCAACTCTGCATTTAATTCATCAGTCTCCTGCAGAAACCAGATGAGTTTTAAAGGAAGATAATGAACTGCCATTAATCCCATCAAGTACTAATCCCAACTGCAGTTTCAGTCTCTGTTCCAGACTGAGCATTGTCGATACTGCATGTTAACATGGCTTCAGTGCATGAATTGTGGTCGTTGATTGTGACCCTTCTTTTTCACCCTTATCAGGAAAGAAGATCAAAAATAGTCTGTATTACACTGAGCAGACAAAACAGTAGGTTCATGCTTGTGCCCCAAGGTCTTATTAATTCCTTTCTTCCATCACCTTGTCAATAATATAGTCTGAAGATTCTGGGCTATCTGATATCCCACAGAATATTACATTAACCCACACCATTATCAGAAGAGAGGAGCCAAAAATGGCTACCTTCTTGAAGCCTTGTTGCTAAGCTTTTTCTGACTTTTTGCAACACAGGCCTCCTGTCCTTCACTATCTCCAGGAGTTTGTTCAATTTTATGAAGCCTTAGTGAGACATACAAACAAAGGTGGGAGATAACTCCTACAAAGATTCACGTCAATAGGATATTTAGGTCTTCAGTATTCAGGGACAAAACAGAATTCCACCTATGTATTAGTTTCCTGTGGCTTCCAAAAAAGTCTCATTAAAATATCAGAAATTTGTTTTCTTACAATTCTGGAGGTTAGCAGTACAAAGTGAAAATACTTATAAGGGCAAATTTCCTTCAAAGGCTCTAGGGGAATTTTCATCCCTTTCGTCTTCCTCTTTTGGTGGCTCTGGACACTCCTTGGATTGTGACTCCAGTCTCAGCCTCCGTGGTCACGTTGCCTCCTGCCCTTATGTCTGCCAGATCTCCATGGATTATATTTCTTGTAGGAATGTTTGCAAGTGGGTGGAGGGCACACCTTGACCATCCAGGGTAACACTGAGACTCTGGTCCAACAGTAGCCCTTCAGCAGGCCAGCTAGTCCCCTGGTGGCCCCTCCCACACTGGACATGCCCACATTTCTGTTGCACCTAGGTTCTTGGGCATCATCATTGTCTCAAAACTTATGGGATGTTGCTTGCCTTGGCATGGGATTCCACATACAGTTGCAGAAGACCAGGCGAGCCACTGATGAGCCATTGTGCTGAAGTCCTGGCCAATGATCATAGAACTGATTGTATATATGGTACCACCCAGAAGCTGCTGGTCTGAGAGCATTGGAAGAGCAAGAGCACAGTTGAAGCCCCAGCTCAAAGACTGAAGGGGGACAGAATGCCATCCTTCAGGAAGTATTCAGTTCAGTTCAGTTCAGTCATTCAGTCATGTCTGACTCTTGGTGATCCCATGAATCACAGCACACCAGGCCTCCCTGTCCATCACCAGTTCCCAGAGTCTACCCGAACCCATATCCATTGTGTCAGTGATGCCATCGAACCATCTCATCCTCTGTCATCCCCTTCTCCTCCTGCCCTCAATCTTTCCCAGTACCAGGGTCTTCTCAAATGAGTCAGCTCTTTGCATCAGGTGGCCAAATTATTGGAGTTTCGGCTTCAACATCAGTCCTTCCAATGAACACCTAGGACTGATCTCCTTTAAGATGGAGTGGTTGGATCTCCTTGCAGTCCAAAGAACTGACAAGAGTCTTCTTCAACACCACAGTTCAAAAGTATCAATTCTTCAGCGCTCAGCTTTCTTTATAATCCAACTCACGCATCCATACATGACCATTGGAAAAATGATAGCCTTGACTAGACAGACCTTTGTTGGCAAAGTAATGTCTCTGCTTTTTAATATGTTATCTAGGTTGGTCATAACTTTCCTTCCAAAGAATAAGCATTTTTTAATTTCATGGCTGCAGTCACTATCTGCAATGATTTTGGAGCCCAGAAAAATAAAGTCAGCCACTGTTTCCCCATCTATTAGCCATGGAGTGATGGGACCAGATGCCATGATCTTCGTTTTCTGAATGTTGAGCTTTAAGCCAACTTTTTCCCTCTCCTCTTTGACTTCCCTGGTGGCTCAGACAGTAAAGTGTCTGTCTACAATGCGAGAGGCCTGGGTTCAATCCCTGGATCAGGAAGATCCCCTGGAGAAGGAAATGGCAATCCACTCTAGTACTATTGCCTGAAAAATCCCATGGACAGAACAGCCTGGTAGGCTACAGTCCATGGGGTTGCAAAGAGTCGGATACAACTGAGCGACGCGACTTCACTTCACTTTCATCAAGAGGCTCTTTAGTTCTTCTTCACTTTCTGCCAGAAGGGTGGTGTCATCTGTGTATCTGAGGTTATTGATATTTCTCCCAGCAGTCTTTATTCCAGCTTGTGCTTCTTCCAGCCCAGCATTTCTCATGACATACTCTGCATAGAAGTTAAATAAGCAGGATGACAATATACAGCCTTGATGTACTCCTTTTCCTATTTGGAACCAGCCTATTGTTCCATGCCCAGTTCTAACTGTTGCTTCCTGACCTGCATACGAGTTTCTCAAGAGGTAGGTCAGGTGGTCTGGTATTCCCATCTCCTTTAGAATTTTCCACAATTTATTGTGATCCACACAGTCAAAGGCTTTGGCATAGTCAATAAAGCAGAAATAGATGTTTTTCTGAACCTCTCTTGCTTTTTTGATGATCCAACATTAAACTTACTGAACTAGAGCCTAGAGGGTGCTATGCTCCTAACAGGAAATAATGTGGTTCCAGGAACAGTGTGTTAGAAGCCAAAGTGGCATCTCCTTAAGAATTCCGAGAGAAATGCCTCCAGCTATTATTCTCTGCCATCATTACCATCAATTATGCATGATAATAAAATAGTCATTTTGAGATGTTTGCAGTCTCAAATATTACACCCCCCACCCAATACTCCTTTCTAGATAACTATTCAAGGAGGCATTTTACTTTAAAAGGCAGAAGGCATCAACAAAGTTTGGATTCATTAAAATAAGAATTCAGTACAAGAGAGATGGCTGGGGTGAGAGTGGGGCTGGGAGGTGGGATGGGGGGTGTTTCCAGGTGACGGTGAGAAGCAATCCCAGGCTCAACAAGCTGCCACTCTGAATAGAAGCTTGTGCCCAACTACATTATGGGGAGATTTTTCTTCCTGGTAAAGATTTGAGGGTTGAATTAGCAATAATACATAGAGATAGGACAATTTAGGAAAAACAAAGCTATGCAAGGAAATTCATCAAAGTGTCATATGTCACTCCACTGTGAACAGTTTTCACAGTCACCATAAGGTAAATACTAAATTTTATCAAGTTAAAATTATAGATGAGTGTGGGAAAGGTAATGGCAACCCACTCTGGCATTCTTGCCTAGGAATCCTTCCCATGGATAGAGGAGCCTGGTGGGCTACAGTCCATGAGTCGGACACGAGTGAAGTGACTAAGCATTCATGCAATGAGAACAATGATGGGCCAAGAAATATGTATGAATAGAGCAGGGAAGGGGGTTGGAAAGAGAAGTAAATTCTCATCTTCAAGGGCCTGATTTGTACTAATGTGTGATTTGGTAAAATGTTATCAGCTCACTTGCTGGAGCTTACCAGAAAAAAAAAATCTCTATTGTATTTATTTTAGAGAATATTTGAAGATCACCTCTTTTATATTCATGTTACCTTTCTGAACAACTATAAGGTAAATTTCCCTTTGCTCATTTAACTGAGGCATGTTATATTTCCCTTGAGAAAAACATATTTTTTGTTTTACATTTTCCCCTATGAACACATGAATCTTACACTAATCAGTTTTGACTCTTTTGCTTTGAATGCTAATAGATGCAAGGGTTACTTTGAATTACATTTTTATCTTGTGCACAGAATATTATGATATTCATCTGGCATACTAACTCACTGCTTGGTTCATTGTATTTTCTGACCTTCATTTTTCTTTTCTTCATAATGCCTTCATTGAAAAATTCTCATAATGGTTCTGCTTCTTCAAATTGCCTTAAATTATTTTGTTTTGGAAGGAAGCAAGGTTGAAAACAAGCAAATATACAAATAAATGTAATCTGGGGCATACTCATACATTTTGGATGCATTTTTCATAATCGCTCTGCTTGTGTCTATGTGCTGTCACCATGTCTTCCCACTAGAGCATAAATTTACAAACATCATGCAAATGCATTATTTGTAATAAAACTGACTAATGAGCATTAAAAGCCAATTATTTCTATACATCTGCTGGCTATGGCTGGTAATAATCGTGCATCATTCAGATCGGTGGCTATGTGTTTGCCTTAGTACGGTTTTAATCACCCATTGATTTATGGACCACAATCTGCATCCTGGGCGCCAGCATTCCCCAAACTGCCTCAGACTCTAAATCTATTGCTAGAGGACTTGGAATTATGACAACTTGGGCTTCCCTTCTAAACTGCATCTTCATGTCTGTGTCCACTGAATTGTCACATAGGACTGGACAAAACCCCCCATAAAACATGTTGAGAGCAATTCATCTTCTAGCCTGTTGATGAAGAAATCTATCATTTCTTTTTACAGCAACATACTATGCATTTGGATGTTACTTTTTGACTTATCAGCTAGCTTCTTGATCATCTAACCTCTGGAGACAGGAGATATGGTAGAAGAGAGAAGTGGGCTTAAATCTTCTTTCCAGTCTTACGTGTTGCACAATCTGAGGCAAGTCACTTAGTGATTCTGAATTCATACCTAGGAACACTTTTTTTTTTTTTCTCACAGCAAAGGTGCAGTATTACTGCAAGTATAATTTGTTCTGTTGTGTCTGACTCTTGGAGATGCCAAGGACTATAGCCTGCCAGGCTCCTAAGTCCATGGGATTTCCTGGGCAAGAATGCTAGAGTGTGTTGCCATTTCCTTTTCTGGGGGTTTTCCTGACCCAGGAATTGAATCCAGGTCTTCTGCATTGCAGGCAGATTCTTTACTATCTGAGCCACCAGGGAAGACCCTGTTGGAAGACCCAGTATTGCTAGAAGTGAGCATTTTGATGAATGGCACGCTGGTGTTTGAAGGAACTGTTTCTAACTATAGCAGCAATGAGCTAACTGAGGAAAGACCAGTGAATGGCTCCTACCTGGACCTTGGAACTTGAAAGCAGGGAGACTGGAGGACGCTGCCACCTTCACTGCGTGTCTTTTCCTGCAAGTCCCTCACCTCCATGCTGACAAAAAGGCTTCTTGTGGCCCCCAGGCACATGCTTGTCATCTATGCAGGTGAGACCGGTCCTGCTTCCCTTCCTCCCACCCCACTGCCCACTTACACTCACCCAGCCCTGATCTCAGCCAGCCAAACTGTGGAAAGGCCATCCCACAGTAGAACATTGTCAGTAGCGATTCTGCTAGTGCAGCAATGAATTAGAAGCACAGGGCTCAGAGGAGTGCACCTTCACATGCTTATAGAAACAGCAAGAAGTACAGATTCTTTCAAACCACAGAACAGAGGATGGGAAGAGGAAGCATTTTTGAAACAATTTTATTGCACTTACAGTAAACTTGCAGTTACAAGTTGATGTACAATATTGTGTTAATTTCTATGGTACAGCAAAGTGATTCAATTATACATATATATTCTTGATTCTCTTTTCCATTATGGTTTATCCCATTGAATATAATTCCCTGTGCTACACAGTAGGACTTGCTTATTCATCCTATGCATAATACTTTCATCTGCCAACCCAAACTCCCAATCCTTCTCTCTCCCATCCCCCTTCTTGGCAGTCTGTAAGAAGGGGATGAGCTCACTTCCTTCTCTTCTGCCATCATGACCATAAACTTATTCTCTGTGTTTCTGAGTCTGTTCCATAGATAAGTTCATTTCTGTCATATTTTAGATTCCACATATAAGTAATACCACATGGTATTTGTCTTTCTCTGTCTGATTTACTTAAAACTTAGTATGATGATCTCTGGCCCACCCATGTTGCTGTAAATGTATTTATCTCATTCTTTTTATGGCTGAGTAATATTCCACTGTGTGTATGTGTGTGTGTATACATATATATGATATCTTCTTCATCCACTCAACTGTCAATGGACACTTAGGTTGTCTCCATGTCTCAGCTATTGTAAATACTGCTGCTATGCACTGGGATGCATATATCTTTTTGAATTATAGTTTTGTCTGGATATGTGCCCAGGAGTGGGATAGTGGATCATATAGAAATTCAATTTTTAATTTTTTAAGGACCCTCCAAACTGTTTTTCATAATGGTTGCATCAATTCACATTCCTACCTACAGCATAGGAGCATTCCCTTGAGGAGAAATATTTCTGATAGTCAGAACACCATAGCAAGGGGATGAAGGGGGAAAAAAAAATCCCGCCTTTAATAAAGCAGCATTAGATACAGTTCTGCCAGATACTAGACATGAGGTTAGGGATGGTGCTTAAAACACAGTTTAAGATGTATGAGGAATATCAGTGGACCCAAGTGGACAATAAAAAAGATGAAAGCAAGCATGCAGACACATACAGATCTCACTTCATAGAGCAGAAACTAAAAGACAGCAACGGAAATGACAGTATGGGCTGTAGGAAAAGATTCTGACTTGTAAAAAAGTAAGTCTTAGTCATAAAGATTCAGAGTAAAGGCACATTTATGAAAATAATTCAATACAAATGGCAGAAAAATAATCAGACTGCTCTGCTTTCTGCTCTTAGCTTGTAAGAATATATTAGTGCTATGGATTTGTGCAGGTAGATAATGTTTTAAAGGAGCTGGCAGAGTTAGAGAAAAACTGCAATTAAATCAAAATACAATATAGAATATTAAAATATATAATGGAGGCAGTAAAAGGCTAGATCAATACTTGTGGAATCAATGATGTAGTACAAGGTTTGGCAGATAATGGTCCAAAAGCTAAATCTGGCCACCTCTGCTTTTGTATTGCCCTTGAGGTAAGAATGATTTTTACATTTTTAAATGGTTAAGAAAAAAAAATCCAAGAAGAATAAAATGCTGTGATCTATAAAACATTTGAAATTCTAATTTCAATATCATATAAAGTTCTATTAGCATGTATTTATTTACATATGATCTACAGCTGATAGAGAGGCAGTATTTGGGCAGAAATCCAATAGCCCATAGTGCCTAAAATATTTACTGCCTAGTCCTTTCTAGAGAAAATTTGCCAGCATCTGACGTAAAGGACTAGTTAACAAGAGAAACCTGTGTCTCTAGAGGAAAAAATTAAAATTATGGGAGAGAAGAGAAAACTGAGCAAGAATTTTGACCTGATTAGTTGAAAGATGAAATTGTTCTCTATACAGAAGGGAGAGGCTCTGAAAGAGTCTTGTTCACTGAGCAACCAGTCTCAGGATCTAAACTCTTTCCTAAATATATTTTAGATCAATGGCTCATAGCCTTAGTTGTGAGCCTTCGCAGGTGGCGCTAGTGATAAAGAACCTGCCTTCCAATGCAGGAGACGTAAGAGTTGCAGGTTCAATCCCCGGGTCGGGAAAATTTCCTGAAGAAGGAAATTTCAACTCATTCC
>SJYC01083719.1:0-20256 GCA_006408675.1 Madoqua kirkii | reverse complement strand
GTTTACAAATATACTCCCTGTTCATTTTTTCCATCCACTATGTTGATATTTCCTTTTGCCGTGCAGAAGCTTCTAAGTGTACAATGTGGTCTAATTTATCCACTCTTTTTTTTCTTGCTTGTGCTTTTGGTGTAATTTCCAAGAATCTTTGCCTAGACTAATGTCGTGAAGCTTTCCCCCCGGTTTCACCTGGGAGTTTTATAGTTTTGGGTCTTATGTTTAAACCTTTAACTCATTTGAGTCAATATTCATTGACTCAAGATTAAGGGTCAAACTTCCAAAAACATACAAATGGCCAACAAGTACATGAAAAGGTGTACAGCATTACTAATCATCATATAAATGCAAACCAACAATGAAATATTGCTTCACACCTGTAAGGATGACCATTATTGCAAAAAAGAAACAAAAACAAACAAAACCCAAGTACTTTCAAGGATGTGGAGAAATTGGAATTCTTATATACTGTTAGCAGGAATGTAAAATGGTACAACCACAATGGGAAATAATATGGAGGTTCCTTAAAAAATTAAATTAGAACTATCATATAATTCACGACTCAGGAGATCAAACCTGGCACTCTATGGAAAAATAGAGAGGTGAAGTGGGAGGTGGGAGGAGGTTTAAGAGGGAGGGGACATATGTATACCTCTGGCTGATTCGTATTGATGTACGGCAGAAATCAACACAATATTGTAAGGCAATTATCCTCCAATTAAAAATTCTGTTAAAAAAAGAACTATCATACAATTCAGCAATCTGAAAATACTCAAAAGAATTAAAGTCAGGATCTCAATGAAATATCTGTGTTCCCATGTTCTCTGGAGGACTGTTTACAACAGTCAAAATATGGAAACAATCTAAGTAATGAATGGGTAAATAAAATATTGTGCATTTATATAATCACACATACACCAACATACAAAGGAATACTATTTATCCTTGAAAAAGAAGGGAATTCTGCCATATACACTAACATGGATAAACCTGGACGACATTAAACTAAATAAAATAAGCGGGTCACAAAAGGACAGATAGTGTATGTTCTACTTTTATGAAGTTTCTAAAATAATCAAATATATAGAAGTGGAAAGTAGAATGATGGTTGCCAGCTGCTCAGGGAGGGGGAAATGGAAAATTGCTATTCATAGGGTATAAAGTTTCAGATATAAGAGAGGAGCTCAAGTAGAAGTCTGCCGTGCAATATTGTGTCCACAGTTAACAGCGCTGCATTTTGCACTTAAAAATGTAAGAGGGTTCTCTGCATCTGTCTCAGATACTGCTTTATAAGTGGGTTCATCCGGTGCCATTTTTCTGGATTCTGTGTATGTGTTAGTGTACAACGTTTGTTTTTCTCTTTCTTGCTTGTTTCACTCTGCGTGTCCATCTCTAGGTTCATTCACATCTCTGCAAATGACGCAATTCCAATTTTTAAAAAGTGAGATATATATGTAAATAAAAAGATTATATTTCATATTCTCCTCTTATTTAAGAGACAACTTACAGTTTAAAAGCAAAAATTATAACATTAAATTTTGTGGTTTATAATATATGCAGAGGTAACATACTATGCAAAATAATACATGCAATTCCTTCTAAGTTAAATTCAAGAAAAAGCAAAATGAAATAACAGAATGCAGACCAGTTGTTCCCAGGGGCCAAGGGAAGGTAGAGGACAGACTGAACATGGGTTTGGGAGAACTTGAGGGGGTGACAGAAAATTCTGTTTCTGAAGTTTTATGGTTATTATATGATTTCATGCATTTGTCAAAACTCCTCAATCATAAACACTTTTAAAATTAACAACTTCATTGTGTAAAACTTTATCTCAATAAAGCCAAAAAAACTGGAAAAAAAAATGTAAGAGGATAGATCTCATATTATTTTTCCACAATAACAGTAAATGATCCTAAAAGAGAAAGTAAAAGTGAAAGTCGCTCAGTCATGTCCAACTCTTTGCAACCCCATAGACTGTGTAGTCCATGGAATTCTCCAGGCCAGAATACCGGAGTGGATAGCCTTTCCCTTCTCCAGGAGATCTTCCCAACCCAGGGATCGAACCCAGGTCTCCCACGTTGCAGGCAGATTCTTTACCAGCTGAGTCACCAGGGAAGCCCAAATGATCCGAAGCTTCCACTAAAAAGCAGGTGGGCCTTCCCATCCTCACCAAATTGAGGTTTCCCATCACTGGTTCTCCTCCTGGCCTGAACATTAATTTGGAGCAATTTTAACATATACATGATGCTTTGGTTTCACCCTCAAAGTCTACTTCAATATCTAGGGTGCATCCCAGGGATTCGCATTTTTAAAAACCTTCACAAATGACTATAACAGACAGGCAAGTTTGAAATCAATGACTTGGAGAATTCTCTCATCTTCCATAAGACCCATTTGTACAATGTCAAGGATGAATCATGTGGTGTCAGCTTTCCTCTCAGTTTCATTGACTTTTACTACTGGACATTCAGTGTTCCCTCCCCTCAGCCTCTTATACCTGCTAATGGTGCATGCTAATTCAGCCCAGGGCACTGACTCTTTGGATTCCCCAGCTCAGAGAGCACTTCTGTTTAAAAAGGGACTTAGACGCCTTCTGGGCTTTCCAAGTGGTTCAAATAGAAAAGAACCAGCCTGCTAATGCAGGAGCCACAGGAGATGCAGGTTCTGTCCCTAGGTCAGGAAGATACCCCTGGGGAGGAACTGACAGCCTACTCCAGTGTTCTTGCCTGGAAAATCCCATGGGCAGAGAAGCTGGGTGGGCTACAGTCCATAGGGTCGCAAATCGTCCGATGCGAGTAAGTCCTCATGTATTCCTGACTTAACAACAACACGGGTCACAGAAGATCTAAGGGGCATTTTGAAGGCTTCTAAATAATAATATTTAGAACAATCTGGGGCTTTCCCAGTGGCTCAGTAGTAAAGAATCTGCCTGTAATGCAGGAGCTTCAGGAGACACAGGTTCAATCTCTGGATCAGGAAGATCTGGAGAAGGGCACAGAAGCCCACTCCAGTATTCTTGCCTGGAGAATCCCATGGACAGAGGAGCCTGGTGGGCTACAGTCCATGGGGTCTACAGAGTCGGACATGACTAAAGCGATTTACACATACACACACAAAGAAGACTGCATGGGAAGCTCTGTGCTGTCATCGAGTTCAAGCCAATTGAAACCAGAATACAAACGTCCCTTAGAAAAGCATCATCTGATTATTAACTGAAGCCCACTCCTGGACCTTTGAATTAATTTTTCTTTGGAGTTAATGAAGGATTCATTTATCTTTAGAGGTAAATCCTAGTTGACCACTGCATTCCCAAAGTTCCAGAGGATTTGTCTGGCAGGTGAGTAAACGGATCCAGGATTATTGGGGTCACATCATGGAGTTCAACACACACAGTCAGACATGGATCCCATACTGTGCTCCAAAGCACCTTGGACTTTGCCTTTCAGAGGATAGAGGAGAACATGGGACCACGATTACAGGATAGTGAGATGAGTGCTGCAAGGGCCCAGAGAATGGATCTATTGCTCGACCTGGAACTAGTGTGAGGGTCAGGGAAGACTTCTTGGAGGGGATAAGGATTGAGCTGAGGCTTTAAGTCACACCACCGCACCAGGGGAGAGGCATTCTAGATAGAAGGGCCCTAGGGACACAGGTCTGGGAGGTAAACATATGACTCAGAGGAACTGGGACAATCCCTGCACTGAGAGTCATGGATAACCCCCCTTCAACAGTTTGAAGTTCTCTATGTGCAGCTAAGTGGATGGATTTTCCTTCTCTGAGCCCCAATTTCCAGTCATAAAATGCAGCAGTAAGTAATCCTGTCTCTCCCGTTTCCCATGGGGCCCAGGTCAAGGCCACCATCCTGTGCAAAGCAGATCCTTCCATCTGCTTGGGGGTGATTTAATTCTCCTTTTAGTAAGTGCCAGGCGACACCTCCTCCTTTTACTCGCCACTGACCATCCAGCAGAAGAGGCCAAAGGAAATGAAAGTAAGTCTTGTGCAACACAGCCAAGCAGCATGAGCGTCTGCATCTACAGGCAGGATGCAGTATGGCTCCTCCATCCGGCCTTGCCAGGTCTCTCCTGGGCAATGTGCTTGGTTGCATTTGTGCTGGAAAATGACAGCCAAGCGGAAGCTCCAGGACTCCCTCCAGACCCAGTCCCAGGCATGAACTAACCATTCCCTTGACTGTGAGTTGGCTGGCTTTGGTTTATGGTCCCCCAGGAGAAGGCTGCAGGGTCTGTAGAGCTGTTTCTCTTTTATTTCCTGCCTCTTCTTTCTTCTGGAAAAATAAATAAATAAATAAATAAATAAATAAAGATGTGTTCAGAATTCAAAGGCTACAGTATTTGTGGCTGGTACAGGGCAGCTCTCCCTCTCCTGGCTGTCCTTTCACTGCAGACTCTGCTGAATTTATTTATTTTAACTATATGAAGCCCCTCCAGTATGGCTGTGCCTGCTTAAGGCATCAGGGAGCCGCCAGTCAGCACTGTCTCCCAGGCTACAGTTCTCTGCTCCCTGACTCACTGCCTGGCTTTGAAGGGAAGGACCAAGGCTGACTCTTACTATCTTCCTGCTTATATCAGTTCCTTCAGAGGAAGTGAATGCTCTCGCCTATCAAGTGGTCTAAGCATTATTATTACTGTATCATGACATCATTCCCACTTTACAGATGGAAAGCCAGCAGCTCTATCCTAACAGTTGGCTTCGATTGCCCAAGTCCAAGGCTTATGCCCTCTTCCTTTCTTTCTCCTTGCTTATGACGGTACCTCTAGCTAAGTGATCTTCACTTAAGTTTTCTCATCTGTAATTAAAGATGATTGCACCAGTCATCGGGCTTCCCAGTGGCGCCAGTGGTAAAGAGCCCAACTGTCAATGTAGGAGACATAAGAGATGCAAGTTCGGTCCCTGGGTCGAATTCTCCTGAAGGAGGGTATGACTACGCACTCCAGGATTCTTGCCTGGAGAATCCCATGAACAGAGGATCTTTGTGGGCTATACTCCATGGGGTTGCAGAGAGTCAGACATGACTGAGCGACTTCACTTTCACTTACAAAACACTTAAGAGAGTCTTGGACACATAGTCTGTGCTCAGCTAATGCTGATTTGTTTCCCATTTTAATCCCATCTCCTCTGAGAGTCTCTGTGGGAAGGGAATCTTAAGTACCATCAAGCTTATCATGTCTGCTTGTAGCACTCCTGTAACAGAGCATCACAGACTGGCTGGCTTCAACAACAGAATGTGTCGTCTCACCATCTAGAGGTCAGAAGTTCCAGGTCAAGCTGTCGGTTGGATTGGTTCCTTTTAATGTCCGTAAGGGAGAATCTTTTCCATGCAGGTGATGGTCAATGTGGTGTCCACTTGCCTGGTCCCAGAGGTACCCAAATTAAACACAATTTCTGGGTGTGTCTGCGAGGGTGTTTGGGACCAGATTAGCATTTGAGTCAGTGGACTCAGGAAACAGATTGTCCTCCCCATGTGGGTGGCCGGAATAGAACAACAGGCGGAGGAAGGAGGAATTCTTTCCCATGTTTTTCTTATGCCTCACTGTGGAGCTGGGACATCTCATCTCTTTTTCTCCTGCCCTCAGACGTGGATTTACATTGCTGACTCTCCTGGTGTTCAGCCCTGCAGACTCAGACTGCAATGATAGCCCCCAGGCTCTTCCTGGGTCTCCAGCTTGCAGACGGTGGGATTTCTCAGCCTCTATAATTGCGTGAGCCAATTGCTTATAATAAATCTTCTTTAATAAACATATATCTGTAAATGTGTATATATGTGAGTGTGTAAAGGACTTATACACATTTCCTGTTGGTTCTGCTTCTCCAGAGAACCTGGGTAATAGAATGCCTTTCTCTTAGCTGCTGGTTGTTTGCTGCAATCTCTGTTATTCTTTGGCTTGCAGAAGCATCGCCCGAATCTCAGGCTTCATCTTCACATCATGTTCTCTTTGTGTACATGCCCATTTGTCCAAACTTTCCCTTTTCCATAAAGAAACCAGTCATATTGGATTGTGACTCACCCTAATGACATCATCTTAATTTATTATTCTGAAAAAACCCCAAAAAACCTATCTGCAAATAAAATCACATTCTGAGGTACCATGAGCTAGATTTTCAGTATTTGAGTTTTCAGAGGATGCAATAAACCCTTAACACTTATTTTCCAACTGATGCTAGAATCCCATGCATGACCTCTCTGTGCCTGCCTTTGCACTAAGCAATGAAAGCTCACTACCTTTCCAGGCAAACTGTCCATGAACATCCTGAAGCGCCCATTTTCCCCTATGATTCTAGCCCTCATAGACACAGCACATATCAGCTCAAGTTTCCTTCTGATTCATCTAGAGAATTTGAAGAAAAATGCCTTTTCCTTTTGAAAATCCTGGGCTTCTTGGAGTCCTCCATCGGTCAACTTTAGCTGCTCATCACAATCACCTTTCAGGTGATTGAATAAAACCTGATGCCTAGGATTCACCACAGCCAATTCCATAGAATTCTGAGGAGATGAACCAAAGGCTTACTTGCATTTTCACAGCTTTCCAGGTCATTTCAATGTGTAGCCAAGGTTGAGAATGCTGATCTGTCAGAGTGT
The DNA here is from genome assembly GCA_006408675.1 of Madoqua kirkii. Taxonomy (NCBI): domain Eukaryota; kingdom Metazoa; phylum Chordata; class Mammalia; order Artiodactyla; family Bovidae; genus Madoqua; species Madoqua kirkii. The sequence continues at coordinate 13,664 of SJYC01083719.1, read as the reverse complement.
GTCTGCTTTCTCAATCGCAAAGTCATGTTCGACTCTTTGAGACCCTCTGAACTGTGGTCTGCCAGGCTTCTCTATCCATGGAATATTCCAAACAAGAATACCGGAGAGTGTTGCCATTGCCTATTCCAGGGAATCTTCCTGACCCAGGAATTGAACTTGTGTCTCTTGTGTCTCTCCTGCATTGGCAGGCAGATTCTTTACCACTGGGCCACCTGGGAAGACCTGTTAGAATACTGGGAGCTTATCTCACCTCTGCAGGTGAGAAGACTGACTGTTAAACGTTTTGGGGCCTTTGGATTCAACTAAATATGACACATTGGTACTCTAATCCTTAAAATATTGAGATCCTTCATGAGCTTATTCACGAGATATCTTATTCATGAGATATTCCTTCCTTTAGTTTTTAGACATGTATATATGAGAGAATGTGAACCATCTGTTTCTAATTAAATGACACAAGTAATCATTGGAATGCCATTTTGCAAAAATACGCTGATGGCTCAGGACTCTATTTGCAAAGACCTGGTTGCTCAAACTGGAAACAAAGCGGCATGGGCTGGGTCCAGCAGGCATCAGAGTGGAAAGCCCAAAGGATCCAGACAGTGTCCAAATGTGCCCTGTGTGAGCAGGAGCCCCAGAAGAGCTGACGTGTTCATTATCAGGACTAGAAGTGGTGCTGATGGTCACATGTTTGAAGGGTGTGGAAGACTCTGAGTCTCCTGTATCTTTTGTCTCCATCCCATGGATACCTCCTGGAAGTTTAAGAATTTTGTTATCCCTCTCTCTTTTTCCCTCATTCACCATGAAGCCTTTAACCCATTTATCAAACTGAACTGATTTGTACCAGACTCTGTCTTCTAGAAAACAGACAAAAGTGACTACTTGTGATAAAATCTGAGCTGGAAGTAGCCAACAGCATAGCAAAATAAATGCTTCCAGGTAAGGAATAAGTTCAAAGAACATAGATGGCTCTGAGGGAAATGCTAACTAATGGTAAAACTTTGTAACTAGTATATGAGAAACTAATCCAGTTCCTTCGCTTTATAGGTGGAGAAACTGAGGCCAAAAGAAAAAGAAAGAGAGAGTAACTTACTCAAGGTCACACAAGACTGTTTACATATCCAGACAAGAAATGAGGTCTCTTCCCTTTAAGAGTAGAGTTTTCCAAAATACCATCCTGTTGGGAAGTGCCCAGATTAAAAAAAATAAAATAAAATAAAATATAAGCATGATTCATTTAGCCTAGATGGCTTGCACCTCTAGCAATTGATATCAAGGACCATTTTCAAGGGGCTTCCCTGGTGGCTCAGCAGTAAAGAATCTGCCTGCCAGTGCAGAAGGTGCTGGTTTGATCCCTACATCAGGGAGATTCCCCTGGAGAAAAAAATGGCAACCCACTCCAGTATTCTTGTCTGGGAAATCCCATGGACAGTGGAGCCTGATGGGCTACAGTCCATGGGGTCGCTAAAGAGTTGGATACGACTTAGCAACTAAACAATAATGACAGTTTTCAAGATAGAGGAAAGGTTCTGTTTAAAAGCAGATAAGGGCATGGTGACATGGCATGAGAGAACAGTAAAGGGCACCATGGTGGGTGCCCAGGTTGGATCTTTGTTTCAAGGTCAGGTAAGAATGGAAGAAGGCTGCTCAAACATTGGAGTGAGGAACAGGATCAGATCTGTTATTGAGCAATGGTTTCCAGCCTTGGCTTAGAATGATCCAAGAAGATTGGAAAAAAAAATACATATATACATACTGATGCCCAGACTCCAGCCCTCTCCCAGTAATTCTAACTGATCAGAAATGGGACCCAGAAGTTGTTACAATTGTAAAACTTTCCTTGTGAATGGACATGCTCTAGTAGTCTGAGTAAGAAATGATGAAGGGAAGTACTGGCATGATGACAGCTAGGATATGCAAAGGAGATGACTGAGCGAAGAGACATGCAAGATACATATAATTCAGTGAAACTTAGGGACGAGTTGGGTAAGCAGTGAGGGAAAGGGAGGTTTTTGGCTTTGGTGACTGGGCAGATCATGGGTCTAATCTCAGGCTGTAGAGAACATGACATTCGAAGCTGGTTTGATGAGATGGTGATAAATTCACCTTTAGACTTGTTGATTTTGAGATGTCCATGAAGTATCCAGATAGAATTCAGAGCAGCTGATTAGATGAAAATGCCTGGAACTCAGCTAGTTCTGCCTTGGAGATCACTGCATGGTAATTCTTATGCCCACTACTTCTATTCAAGGCAAGAAATGAATCTTCTCTCTAGAAGAAGGGCAGAAATCAGGTCACTGAAAACCCTGGAAACCTGAGTGTACTCATTGTCACACCTATCTTGCTCTCTGTCAGATGACGACTCTCAGACACACCTACACCACTCCAGCATCTTGCCATTCCAGGGTCACTGTCCTCAGACTTAGCTGTGATATGGGACAAGTCAGTTGGCTAGAAACATGCCATTTTTTATCAGTGAGGGCTTTTCCTATCCTACAAATCTGAATGTGTGGGCAGGGGCGAGAAATGAAGGGGTATGGCAAGGGGGTGTGGGAAACTTATATAAAAGCATTCCACAGCATGTAGCTGACTCTAGAGAGAGGAGAGATAGACCAGCAGCAGAGACATCAGGGGCCAGAGAAAGATACAAGCAGAGACTTAGATACTGATCTCACCAACAGGTCAAGCAAACAATTCAGTCTTACGTCATGGCCTAGATATTGCCAAACATGACCGACGTCAGACCACCAGTGGGGGCTCCCAAGGCTCTCGTTGGTTGCCCTCCTGAACACTGTGGAAAAGCTGTCCTGTTTAGTGCCAGATGTGTGGCTCTGGACAAGAGCAGGGAAGCTGGCTCAGGCAACATCTTCTGAGTCTTGGGTAGAAGAGATAGCCACTTACTAGGAGAAGGCAATGGCACCCCACTCCAGTACTCTTGCCTGGAAAATCCCATGAACAGAGGAGCCTGGTGGGCTGCAGTCCATGGGGTCGCTAAGAGTCAGACAGGACTGAGTGGCTTCACTTTCACTTTTAACTTTCATGCATTGGAGGAGGAAATGGCAACCCACTCCAGTGTTCTTGCCTAGAGAATCCCAGGGATGGGGGAGGCTGGTGGGCTGCCGTCTCTGGGGTTGCAGAGTCAGACACGACTGGAGTGACTTAGCAGCAGCAGCAGCAGGAAAGGCACAAGGCTGCATTTTTTTTTTAATGTTTATTGCAGTATAGTTGCTTTACATTGTACTCATTTCTACTGTGCAGCAAAGAGAATCAGCCATATGTATACTTAAATGTAAAAGTGTTAGTCGCTCAGTTGTGCTGACTCTTTCTGACGCCATGGATGATAGCCTACCAGGCTCTTCTATCCACAGAATTCTCCCAGCAAGAATACTGGAGTGGGTTGCTATGTCCTTCTCCAGGGGATCTTCCTGACCCAGGGATCAAACCTAGGTCTCGTACACTGCAGGTGGATCCTTTACCATCTGAGCCATCAGGGAAGTCCTTACATAAACATATATCCCCTCTTTTTTGGATTTCCTTTCCATTTAGGTCACCACAGATCGCTGAGTAGCGTTCCCTGTGCTATCCAGAAGGTTCTCATTAGTTATCTGTTTTATACATGGTAGTGTTACATGTGTTGATCCCAATCTCCCAACTTACTAAACATATATCCCCTCTTTTTTGGATTTCCTTTCCATTTAGGTCACCACAGATCGCTGAGTAGCGTTCCCTGTGCTATCCAGAAGGTTCTCATTAGTTATCTGTTTTATACATGGTAGTGTTACATGTGTTGATCCCAATCTCCCATTTCATCCCATCTCAGTATCCATATGTTTGTTCTCTATGTCTGTGTCTCTATTTCTTAGGTTCATCCGTATCATTTTGCTAGATTCCATATATCTGTACTAGGATATGATATTTGTGTTTCTCTTTCTGACTTACTTTACTCTGACAGTCTCTAGGTCTTTGCAATTCAGTTTCCCCATGCATGGCTGCAAGAGACATAGGTCCCTGATGAAGCTTGATCTCCACACATCTCAGATGAAAGTTCACAGAAAGGCTCCCAAACAAGCTTCCTTGGTGGTTCAGTGGTAAAGAATCCGCCTGCTGGTGCAGGAGATGGCGGTTCAATTCCTGATCCAGGAAGACCCCACTTGCCTCAGAGCAGCTAAGCCCATGCACCACAGTGACTGAGCCTGTGTTCTAAAACCTGGGAGCCACAACTTTTGATCCCCGATGTCACAAACACTGAAGCGTGCACACCTAGAGCCTGTGCTCCACAAGAGAAGCCACTGCAGTGAGAAGCCCAGGCACTACAACTAGAGAGCAGCCTCTGCTCATGGCGACTCAAGAAAAACCCGGGAAGCAACAAAGACCCAGCACAGTCGAAATAAATAAATACATTTTTAAAAAGGTTCCCAAAGAATGAGGACTTCCCCAAGATCAGAGTCCTTCTGAAATCTTTGCATGATCTAAAATTCAGATTTTACCACATATATGCACCATGCAAGTCAATTGACATATACTTTCCTACTCAACCTTCATAAAAATTTTGCCAAAGTTTTGTTTTCTACCTTGACTATGCTAGCCTGACCAATCAATGGTGAATAGGATCTGGCATCCGGTCCCATCACTCCATGGGAAATAGATGGAGAAACAGTGGAAACAGCGTCAGACTTTATTTGGGGGTGGGGGGAGGTTCCAAAATCACTGCAGATGGTAATTGCAGCTTAAATTGCAGATGAAATTAAAAGACGCTTACTCCTTGAAAGAAAAGTTATGACTAACCTAGATAGCATATTCAAAAGCAGAGACATTACTTTGCCAACAAAGGTCCATCTAGTCAAGGCTATGTTTTTTCCAGTAGCCATGTATGGATGTGAGAGTTGGACTGTGAAGAAGGCTGAGTTGAAAAACTGATGCTTTTGAACTGTGGTGTTGGAGAAGCTCTTGAGAGTCCCTTGGACTGCAGGGAGATCCAACCAGTCCATTCTGAAGGAGATCAGCCCTGGGATTTCTTTGGAAGGAATGATGTTAAAGCTGAAACTCCAGTACTTTGGCCACCTCATGCAAAGAGTTGACTCACTGGAAAAGACTTTGATGCTAGGAGGGATTGCAGGCAGGAGAAGAAGGGGATGACCGAGGATGACATGGCTAGATGGCATCACTGACTCGATGGACATGAGTCTGAGTGAACTCTGGGAGTTGGTGATGGACAGGGAGGCCTGGCATGCTGCTGCTATTCATGCGGTCGCAAAGAGTCGGACACTACTGAGTGACTGAACTGAACTGAGATCACTTCTGGTCACTATCCACTGCTTGTATAAAAACATGGATACATCTATAGACTAATACATTTCCAGGACTGGGAGGGCAGTCTGCTCTGATTCAAGTGTTGACCTTGACCTTATTAAGGGATATTTGTTGGTTTGTCCAAGGATGTAAAAAGTGATTCACTAAATGCTAGGAACCCCCAATTTAAGTTTAAGCTTTAATGTTCTTGAGATGTTCTTATAATTATAAACCATGCCTGGTACCCTTGAATAGTAATTTCCTCATATAGTAATGGGGATAATAATACCTAACTTATGAATTTTTCATATTAAACATTGAAATTTTTCCCAATAGGTTACATTTGCTAGCTTGGTCTCACGATTTTTAAGGTAAACTGCTGCTGAAGTTGACATGGATGTATCCATATTTTTATACAAGCAGTGGACAGTGACCAGAAGTGATCTCAGTTCAGTTCAGTTCAGTTGCTTCAGTCATGTCTGACTCTGTGCGACCCCATAGACGGCAGCCCACTAGGCTTCTCTGTCCCTGGGATTCTCCAGGCAAGAATACTGGAGTGGGTTGCCATTTCTTTCTCCATTGCATGCATGCATGCTAAGTCACTTCAGTTGTGTCTGACTCTGTACAACCTTATGGACAGCAGCGCTCCAGGCTTCTCTGTCCACAGGATTCTCCAGGCAAGAATACCAGAGTGGGTTACCATTTCCTTCTCCCACAGGTCAACTAGGGAGTGAAGAAAGCACCCAGATACTGGGCTTTAGCCCAAAACTACATGTTACCTTTGTGTTGATTTTGATGAGATACACTTGGAATCCGGAGAAGGCAATGGCAACCACCTCCAGTATTCTTGCCTGGAAAATCCCATGGATGGAGGAGCCTGGTGGCCTGCAGTCCATGGAGTCGCTAAGAGTCAGACATGACTGAGCGACCTCATTTTCACTTTTCACTTTCATGCATTGGAGAAGGAAATGGCAACCACCTCCAGTATTTTTGCCTGGAGAATCCCAGGGATGGGGGAACCTGGCAGGCTGCCGTCTATGGGGTCGCACAGAGTCGGACACGACTGAAGCTACTTAGCAGCAGCAAAAACACTTGGAATCATGACATTTGAATGTCTCTAAGCTTGAACAATCTAATTCAATAGAACTTTTGCTCCAATGAAAAAATAAGATTATCCTTCTAAAATTGAGCCTTGACTAAGTCAAAGATCTCCCTTGGTAAATGTCACACTGCACTTGAAAATATGTGGGTTATTTTCAAATTCTTCCCCCCCTCCTTTTTTTTTTTTTGTTGTTGATGTATGGCAAAACCAATACAGTATTGTAAAGTAAAATAAAGTAAAAAAAACAATCAAATATCTTTTGACTGATCCCTAACATAATTTTACCAGAATAAGAGAGCAGACTCTGTATGATTTCAATACCTTTAGACCTTGAATTTCTGCACCTGGTCTTATGTCTCTGGATATGTTCCTGTGTCTCCTAGTTTATAGTCTATGGGAACTTGAACAGAACTGCTGTGTGGAAATTATATGAATCTTAATTATATTGAACTGGTTCATAATGCTTTTCAGGTCTGCTATATTCTTTTACTTCTTGACTTCTACATTCATTCTATTCATCTTTGAGAGTTAGATGTTGAGACTCCAATGAAAAATCTTAATTTATCTACTTAAACCATTGGAACATATAGTGGGACAATATATAACTTTGTTCCATACTTTCCAAGTCTCCTGTAAATGTATTATCATGTTTTCATAATTTAAAAACAAAAAGCAAAAAAATACAGTATTGTAAAGTAGAATAAAGTAAAAATAAAATTAAAACAAAAAAAGAAAGATAAAAAATAAAATTGAGCCTTGAGAATAATTCTCCTGGCATGTCTTTCCATGCACGTCTTCTCCTTGAGCTGAGATCAACAAAAAATGCCACACAGTGAACCCATACGGTGTATTGGTGAGACATACGGGATCTGGCAAGGCAGGAAAAAACATTCAATAATTCCATTTTCAGCTAAGAGTTGCTTCCTCTGCTGAGGTCCATTGAAAACTGGAAAAGCCCAGTGGTCCAGTGTTCTCTGCTCTAACTTACTGCAGGTCTCCTCACATGGGTCTGGCTTCTTCATGACATGGTTTTTTTCTGAGATCTCCATATTTCACCTCAGTCTGGTCTGTGTGTGCATGCTCAGTTGTGTCTGACTCTGCTATTCTAAGGACTGTAGCCCATCAGGTTCCTCTGTCCATGGGATTTCCCAGGTAAGAATACTGGAGTGGGTTGCCATTTCCTCCAACAGAGGATCTTCCCAGCCCAGGGAAAGAACCCACATCAACTGTGACTCCTGCATTGCAAGTGAATTCTTTACTGCTGAGCCACTGGGGAATCGCAAAGTAAGTAGCAAGGATATTTAGGGATAGGGACAGCCCTGATTTGATCTTAAAAGGTGCAGGGCCTTTAAAACCAGACTTTTCTGCTTCTGTGTCAGGCAAGGCAGAGCGAAGTTGGTTTGGAGCCCAGTCCCCGCTGACTCACAGTGTGGGCACTCTTAATGTGCAGAGAACTGTCCGCTCCAGAGAACAATGTCCCCCTTGTGAAGATCGCTGCATTCCAGAGCCTGGGCTTCCTCCACCACAGGGCTCAGCGTGCCCGAGTGAGGAGGCTGAAGCATTCATGCAAGCGAGACTGTGCGTTCCAGTGTTTTCTGTGGCTCCTCTCCCTTCCTGTCTGAAGGAGTCTAATTGGATGCAGCTGGACCATCCCAGGGCTCTGTGCTTGCAAGCTTGAGAAAGAGGAGTGGGAAAAACAGTTCCCACCATGCTCTGAGCCCACAGGCCACCAGAGACCCCTGAGATAAGGGCTCAGCATCTCATTCAAGTCACTTCATGCGTTTTCCCAACTGCCAAGACTCAGCTACACAAAACTGAAGTCACTCTTTAAGAATGTTTGCAGATTAAATTTATCTCCAGCTTGAGACACTGGGAGTAAAAATTAATAAGATTCTTAATAATTTGTAGCATTACTTACCTCCCCAAATAGTTTCCCTGGTGCTATCAGTTGATGGACTACAGTAACTTTGTTCTGAAAACAAGACATTTGCAGACCAGAGTACAAAGAAAAGATAGGTAGCGTGATGGGAAGAGCACGATTTGGGTTCCAGATCCGGCTCTGTGAATTACCAATTGCATCATCTTGGGCACATCATTTAAAACTAAAATCTGAATCTCTGTTTCCCTAGATTACAAGTGAGCATACATAAAAGCGCATTACCAACTGAAATGAAGAATATAAAAAGTATGATCAGATAGTAACAAAACTGGGCTTTTTTCTTTTCTTTAGTGTTTTGGTTTTTCTTTGAAAGAACAGAAGTGTATATCTACATGAATGCATTTCCTTCCAAGAGTTTGTGGAGAGCTTATTCTTATGGTATAGTAATCCTCAGAACACTTTTTGACTCCCAAACTGGAGGTTGATAGAGTGCTTGCTTATGAAACACTTGGCTTTGTATGACATGATTTTAATCACATCTTTTTGTACTTAGTTACTTTTATCTCCATTGATAAGTCACTCCATTTATTTCCTTGCCTTGTCTCTGAGTGCTTTTTGGCTCTTTATAAAAATCAAACGCTTTCTCAAAATTCAAAGATTCGACATCAGTGAAGAAATCTCTAAGTTTGTTCCTCCGCTTTTGTTTTCTTCATTCCTTTAAAATTTATTTTCAGTTGGAGGATAATTGCTTCAGCAGATGAATGGATAAGAAAGCTGTGGTACATATACACAACGGAGTATTACTCAGCCCTCAAAAAGAATAAGTTTGACGCAGTTCTAATGAGATGGATGAAACTGGAGCCGATTATACAGAGTGAAGTAAGCCAGAAAGAAAAACACCAATACAGTATACTGACACATATATATGGAATTTAGAAGACAATAATGATGACCCCGAAAGTGAGACAATATAAGAGACACAGAGGTATAGAACGGACTGTTGGCTTCAGAGGGAGAGGGAGAGGGTGGGAAGATCTGGGAGAAGGACAACGAAACATGTATACAATCATATGGGAGATGAAGCACCAGTCTATGTTCAATACAGGATACAGGATGCTTGGGGCCGGTGTATGGGATGAACCGGGGGGATGGGCAGGGAAGGGAGGTGGGAGGGGGCTTTAACATGGGGAGATCGTCCACACCTGTGGCTGATTCATGTCAATGTATGGCAGAACCAATGCAGTGCTGTGAAATGGAATAAGCATTAAACAAAAAATAAAAATTAAAAAAAAAAATAGAGTGTCAGCACTGGTGGAGGTGAACTTTGAGGTCTGCTGGACATTAATATTCAGGTTCTGCCACTTTCTATTAGGTTGGTTCAAATGTAATTGTGGTGGTTTTGGACTGTGAATTTTAAGTCATTGTAACTCATTTCAAACACATCTTTATTAATTAAAATAGGAAGCATTACAATTAAAAAAAATAAAAAAAAATTGTTGTGTTGGTTTCTGCCATACATCAGCATGAATAAGCCATAGGTATATATACGTCCCCTCCCTCTTGAACCTACTTCCCACCTTCCCCCTCATCACACCCATCTAAGCTGTCACAGAGTACCGTGTTCCTCCACTTGTTAAATCAATCTTTTGCATATTGTGAGCAACCATGCAGGGGTCTACCTTTCCCTGCTGGCTGCTTCGCAAAAGAGAAACGTACATTAATTGGATGCTTACTGCATGCCATGCTCTCTCTATGTTAGGTGTATCTCATGCACATCTGACTCTCTCTTCATAATAATATTGCAAGATAGATAATGTTATCTTTAAAGATAAAAACTGAAACGCAGCTATTTTAACTTGTTTTAGTCTCTCTGTTTTGCTAACTCTAACATATGTGACTGGAAAAGGAAATTGCAACCCACTCCAGTACTCTTGCCTGGAAAATCCCATGGATGGAGGAGCCTGGTGGGCTGCAGTCCATGGGGTCACTAGGAGTTGGACACGACTGAGTGACTTCACTTTCACTTTTCACTTTTATTCATTGGAGAAGGAAATGGCAACCCACTCCAGTGTTCTTGCCTGGAGAATCCCAGGGACGGGGGAACCTGGTGGGCTGCTGTCTATGGGGTAGCACAGTCGAACACAACTGAAACGACTTACAGCAGCAACAACATATGTGTCAGTTCTGAGTCAAACATTTTTGAAACACAGGAAAGCTATATTAGACCTCAGTTTTCTTGGAAACCAGAGTCTGAGTCCTTTTACCTCCGCACCAGGTTTCTTCTTTATCCATGAAGACATGTATACCAAATAACCACCCTCATCATTTTATAGTCACACCTTCTCCCCTTATTTTTTCATTCAACCATATTTGTTGAGCACCTTTTGCTAATATGATCCTGAAGGCGACCTATGAGACATCCAAGTGTGTTTGAGACACTCAGACTTTTCTGACTCTGTATGTTTAAAGTGTTCCATTTCCCCAGAGACACAAAGTATCTCAATAGAATCATGTTTAATAATTATTAGAAATGAATATGATACAAAATTAATCCTTTACATACCCTACCACAAGTTGATAATGCTTTGTTCTCAGGACAATCATAAGAATAATTTGATTCAGGTAAGATAAAAAGGAGGTTTACATATATACAATGGAATATTACTCAGCTATTAAAAAGAACACATTTGAATCAGTTCTCATGAGGTGGATGAAACTGGAGTCTATTATACAGAACAAAGTAAGTCAGGAAAAAAAAAAAAACACCAATACAGTGTATTAACACATATATATGAAATTTAGAAAGATGTTAGTGATGACTCTATATGCAAGACAGCAAAAAAGACATAGATATAAAGAACAGCTTTCAGACTCTGGGAGAAGGTGAGGGTGGGATGATTTGGGAGAAGAGCATTGAAACATGTGTATTACCATATGTGAAATAGATGACCAGTCCAAGTTTGATGCATGAAACAAGGCACTCAAAGCTGGTGTACTGGGACAACCCAGAAGGATAGGGTGGGGAGAGAGGTGGGAGGGGGGTTCAGGATAGGGGGACACATGTACACCCATGGCTGATTCATGTCAATGTGTGGCAAAACCACCACAATATTATAAAGTAATTAGCTTCCAATTAAAATAAATTAATTAAAAACAAACAGACAAAAATTTACTCTAAAATAATTAAACCTTAAAATAAAAACTAAAATAAAGATATGTCTAAAAAAAAGGGAACGTTTAGAATAGAAATATATATATACACACATAAATAAATATTCATAATAAATATATCTTGAGTTATATTTGCCCTTTGACTTTCATTATACTATTGGAGATACAATTCTGTGAATCAAACATAATATAATTTATCTCCCACATTGAGCCAGGTTGTAACAACAGGACTAGCTTTAGCGTCCCACTTGAAAAAAAAAGTCAAACTAATAAAACATACGAGGTTTTCAAGGCACTGAACATAGAGCAGCTAAAGACAGTGATCAACGACAGACAGAAAACTGAGGTGTGCCCTACAATTGTTCCAGTTTACCACCTTGAGACAGTTTACCAACCACGCTGCAAGAAGGGGGATCCTAGGCAGAACGTGGTGAACTTCTTGGGTAAAGAAACAAAGATGAGATTTCAGGGAAACCTGGGAAGCCAGTATGTGCAGGAAGAGTATTAAAGAGGTAAATATGCAGAGAAATACAAAGGAGCTTCCTTAGGGTTCCGCCAAGATACTGATACAGACAAGCATGTGAACAAATTGCCCAAGACTGGAGAAAAGAACCATCCCAAGGGAACAGGGCTCAGCTCTCACACGTGGCTGGAAATAGTACCGGTTTCCACCGGCCAGAATGGAAAAACTCGATGTACCCTCTGCTTTGGATAGTATACTCAGGAGTCTTGGCTCACTGATGGAGGAGAAACCCTAAATTTCTCTGATCTGCCTAATGAATGATTAAAAATAAGACTCTGAAGGTTCAAACTTCTAAACAACTGTGTTACAGGGTGTGTGGTGGTGGTAGTGGTTTAGTTGTATCTGACTCTTGCAACCTCACGGACTAAAGTCTGGCCAGCTCCTCTGTCCATGGGATTTCCCAGGCAAGAAAATTGGAGTGGGTTGCCATTTCTTTCTCAAAGGGATCTTCCTCACCCAGGGATTGAACTTGTATTCCCTGCATTGCAATCAGATTCTTTACTAACTGAGCCACCAGGGAAGCCTTAAAGATCAAGAATATTTATGTTTTATACATATATATATTTAACAAGATGATAGCTATGTTGTCTTGTATCCAGTCAAAGGTTTGACCCAGAACTGACACATATGTTAGAATCAGCAAAGAGAGAGATTAAAATAGTTATTATAAATGCATTTCAAATATTCATAAAATTAAGTAGAGACATGAAAGAATTTTTTTAAGGCTGAATTGAATTCCTAGAGAGAAAAATTGCAACACTGGATAGAAATAATGTCTTATTAGACATTTCAGAAGAAAATATAATGAACTTAAAGGCATAGAAATAGAAACAACTGAAATAAACCACTGATAGAATAATAATTTTAAAATGAAAAAGAAGCATAACATGAGTGAACTGTAGAAAACTTTAAACACCTCTGTATGTACTTTGTCATCCTGGAATTAAAGAAAAAAAGGGCACAAAAAATGTTTTGAAAAAAATGGCCCCAAATTTTTTAAATTTAATGAAGCTATAAACTACAGATCTAAAAAGTATAAAGAAAGTTACACCATGGCACAATAATCAAATTGCTCAAAACCAGCAATAAAGAGAAGTTCTTAATAAACAATCATAACAAAGAAGATACATTTTATACAAAGGAACAAGTTAAGGATGACAGGAACTTCTCATCAAAAACAGTGCAAGCAAGCAGACAGGGCAAGAACATCTTTAAAATTCTGATAGAAACAAAATGTAAACCTTGAATTCTATTAGTTTTTTTTTTTTTTTTTTTTAGTGTTGATCACTCAGTTGTGTCCAGTTCTTTGCAACCCCACGAACTGTAGCCCACCAGGCTCCTCTGTCCATGGAATTTCCCAGGCAACAATACTGGAGTGGGTTGCCATTCCCTTCTTCAGGGAATCTTCCCAACCCAAGAATCAAACCTGCATCTCCTACATCTCTTGCATTGCAGGCAGATTCTTTACCATCTGAGCCATACTCAACAAAAATATCTTCAAAAACCAAAAGAGAAATTAAGTCATTTTTGGAAAAACAAAAGCCGAAAGCCTCATCACCAACAGATAAGCTCTCTGAAAATGTTAAAGGAAGTCTTTCAGAAAAAGAAACTTTCAGGAAAAAGATAGCAAATGGAAATATGAATCTGGGCAAAGGAATAAAAAGCAATAAAAATGATACTATATAAGAAGTAGATTTTTT
>SJYC01083717.1:0-24026 GCA_006408675.1 Madoqua kirkii | reverse complement strand
GAATTATTACTAATTATTGTACTTGACATGACAAATTAAACATGTTGTTTGATGTAATTACACTAAATAATTCAAAATGCTAATTATGCTTAGAAATAGCAATTAGCATAATTAAAGAAAAAAACTGCTGGAAATTTCAATACTGATTCAGTATCACAAACTGGAATTTTTCAGAAGATTTTAATAAAGATTGACTGATGTGATTTATAAAATTGTAACTTTAATCAAGGATGATGAAACATTATTAAAGACTTTATATGTCCCAGAAGAGACAATAAGAAAATAAAAGGGAAGAACTTGATCTCCTGTAAAGGGCTAAGTCTGCAGAGGTAGGTGGACTTGAGTGTGAATCTGACCTGGCCATTGCTGGTTGAGTAACTCTAGTTTGGAGATGGAATCTTTCTGGCATTTGTCCTCTGCCCATGGGGATTGTATTTGCCTCAAGGCCTGATGTAGCAATCTGTCTTGGAGAGATTTTAGCGCTCCTATGTTCATTGTAACGCTTTTCACAAGAACCAAGATATGGAAACCATCTAAGTGCCCAAGAAAGGATGAATGGATAAAGAAAGTGTGGTTTACACACACAGTGGGATATGATTCAGCCATTAAAAGGAAGGAAATTCTGCCATTTGCAACAAGAGGGATGGATCTTGAGGACATTATACTAAGTGAAACAAACCAGTCGTAGGAAGACAAATGGGCTTCCTGGTGACTCAGATGTAAAGAATCTGCCTGCAATGCAGGAGACTCAGGAGATGCAGATTCAATCCCTGGGTCAGAGAGATCTCCTGAAGGAAGAAACAGCAACCCACTCCAGTACCCTCACCTGGAGAATCCCAAGGATACAGAAGCCTGATGGGCTACAGTCCAGAGGGTCGCAAAGAGTCAGATGCGACTGAACAACTGAGCATGTGCACATGCACAGAGACAAATATGGCATCATTCCACATACATCAATAGTCTAAAGTAGCGAAATACATACGGTCAAAGAATGGAATGGCGGTTGTCAGAGGCGGGGGGAGGGGAAAGTGTGGTGACGTTACTGATCTACATGCATGAAGTTTCAGTTCAGCGAAATGAATCTCTGGAGGTCTACTGTATGACTTCAAGCCTACGGTCAACTACAATGTGTTGTGCACTTAAAAACAGGTTAAGAGGGTTGATCTCATTTTGTGTTCTTAGCAGAATAGAACAGTTTGGGTATTTTTTTTTAAGAATAAGCTAAAGGCTTCCATTGTGGCTCAGCTAGTAAAAAATCCACCTGTGATGCGGGTGACCTGGGTTTGATCCCTGGGTTGGGAAGAAACCCTAGAGAAGGGAAAGGCTACCCACTCCAGTATTCTAGCCTGGAGAATTCCAAGAACTGTATAATCCATGGGGTTGCAAAGAGTCAGACACTACTGAGTGACTTTGAGTTTTTTACCACTTTCAAGGACATAAAATGTCTGACACAGGAAGAGCTCAAAAAATTCAGGCTTCATGTATCCTATTCATTAAACATAGAAATATATTGGATGTGAAATTCTAGGCTACTTGGAGAAAAAGGAAAGGAGGTAGAAGGTAGTTGAAAAAATAAATGATCTAAGAAGGAGGGGAAATGATCTCTAACAAATATACTTTCAAGGATAAAATGAGGTGGTATTTGGGAAGATAACTACCAGTGTGCCTGGCACAGTCAGCTCATCATAAGTGATTGTTTCTTTTCCCATTTATAAAAACAGATTTTTTAAAAAATAATTGAAGTATAGTTGATATGTTAATTTCTACTATACAGCAAAGTGACTCAGTTATACACATATACACCTTCTTTTTTATATTCTTTTCTCTCATGGTTTATCACAGGCTATTGAGTATCATTCCCTGTGCTGTACAGTAGAGCCTAGTTGTTTATCCATCCTGTATATAATAGCTTGCATCTACTAAGTCCAGCCTCCAAGCCCAACTCTCCCCAGTGCATACATGCTAAGTTGCTTCTGTGGACCATAGCCCTCCAGGCTCTTCTGTCCATGGGCTTCTCCAGGCAAGAATGCTGGAGTGGGTTGCTATGACCTCCTCCAGGGATCTTCCCGACCCAGGGACTGAACCATGTCTCCTATGTCTCCGGCTCTGGCAGGTGGATTCTTTACCACCAGGGCAACCTGGGAAATCCATTATTTAACATACTCTACAAAGAAAGAG
The DNA here is from genome assembly GCA_006408675.1 of Madoqua kirkii. Classification (NCBI taxonomy): domain Eukaryota; kingdom Metazoa; phylum Chordata; class Mammalia; order Artiodactyla; family Bovidae; genus Madoqua; species Madoqua kirkii. The sequence continues at coordinate 21,848 of SJYC01083717.1, read as the reverse complement.
TCAAGATTTTAAGTTCAGGTATTTTAAACTCCCTTCACCTATAAACTCTCAGAGAGTGGGAAGAGCATCTTTCTAACCTTGGCTGACTCTCATATCACTGCTCCACCTGGGAAACTTGAAAAATTTTAGACATGTCCAAAATGAATAAGTTGAATCAGGATTTGAACTCGAGTCTGAGACTGAAGTAGTCTCTTTGCATCGTGTTTCTCTGTTTTAGGGAGCAGGTCTACCCCAGTCAAGGCCCCTCCTTACCTGGCTCTTGTAGGTGTATTCTCTCATCCTCCACGAGAGCTGCAGCCACCTCTCCTTCTCCTTTCCAGAGATACCCCTCTGCAGGACTCTCCAGGGGAATGTCAGGACTAGAGAGGCAGAGCTAAGAACTAATGTTAGTCGCTCAGTCCTATCCGACTCTTTGCGACCCCATGGACTGTAGCCCACTAGGCTCCTCTGTCCATGGAATTCTCCAGGCAAGAATGTTGTAGTGGGTTTCCATTCCCTTCTCCAGGGGATCTTCCTGACCCAGGAATTGAACTTGGATCTCCCCCACATTGCAGGCAAATTCTTTACTGTCTGAGCACCACCTTTATCTGGATCTTGACAGTTTTCTTCTCATCTGTAAAACACTGTGATACAGCAACTTTTTGTCTAGGAAAGGCAGCCCATCAGACATCATATCAGGGAAGAATGTCAAAGACACTCATTTTTTTTTTCAAGATAAAAAGACAGACAGACTCTTATTACAATGTAAATGAGTTGACTGGCAGGAAGTCACTCCCTGGCGAGGCTGGGGAAAGGCTTTGACTACGGGGCTCAGGAGCCCTGTGGAGGCAGCTGACACAGGTCTGTGAATCCAGCCTGTGATTACAGACTGGACCACCCATCCTCAGACCTCCAACTCCACAGTGCAAAGGAGTTCCCACAGCCAAAATGAGAGAAGAACAAAATGAAGTGGGTCCTCAGTTTTACAGCCCTACTGTGTGCAGGTAACTTTACTAAGCCCTTTGGGGGCGGCAGATGGGGTGGAGATGGGGTGGGAGAACAAGGTAAGGTTATTATAATCATGCTGAAAAGACACATTTCCTTATAATTTTATCCTGGGAACTCAGGCATGGTACAAAGAACATGGTTCATAGAATCAGGAGAAATGATTTAGGTGCGAAGAAAGAGGGGTGATGATTTAATCCAGGGATTGTGTGTTGTGAACAGGTTCCAGTTTTTAAGGAGGATGTGTGGCTGGGGAGAAATGTCTTCTAGAGACAAAGAGAGTGAGGCACCAGTCTCTGCCACTTACTAGCTGGGTGACCTGGGGAAAGTTCCTTAACTTCTCTGAGTCTAAAGTTACTCAGATATAAAATGTGTGAGGGTCATAGAGTGGCTAGAATCAAACTTGAAGGGCCTCTTTCTCCTGTGCTTCGTGTCCCCCAGAGAAGTCACGCTGAGACACTTTTCTGCAAGTCTCATCTTCATTTCTTTCCTCTTAAGCCACCATCATTTATTCGACAATCTAAGTGAACCTTCAAATTTACCTTCTGGCCTTTTGTATCATGGCTTTCCTTACTATCTCCAGGGCTAAAAGACTCCAGATGCTGCTTCTTCCAGGTCTGAGCTGGAAAGGTGGCAGATGTACACCCACCTATCTTCAGTGCAGTGAAGAATCGCTACAGAAGTTTAGGGATGAGTGTGAGATGACCCTCAGAGGATGTGTAAGAAGGCTGCATTGTTCCAGACAGAATAGCCAGAGAGAAAAACCTAGCCCAGAGGCGGAAGCCTCTGTTAGAAATGCTGGTTTGTTTTGACTTGTGTTTTCTAAATTGAAGGAAACATGAGCATGTAATAAGGTGAAGAAGAAAAAAAAGTCAGAGGAAATAGAGTTTAAATGTATTAGAGAACTGGAGAGAGAGTGAGCATGCAGACAGCCTGGGAGAAGATAGCTGGGGAAGGTCTGGCAAGAGGAAACCCCATCTTGTAGGAGGTGGTAAATGCCAATTGTCCCCCAGGGATTGCTAATGGAAGGCTGGGAGGGAGAGCTCTCAGATGCAGGAGGAAGTTAGGATCCTTCAGCTTCAGCTTGGGAATCTGGAATACATCACATACGGCAGGAATAAGGGAGTGTGGGAGGGGGGGAAGAAGGCACAAAATTTCGGGAACACTTCCCACATTGGTATCTATTAACATATTGAGTTATCATGGCATTAACCCGGGTGTGCTCTCACACACGTTAGATAACTGTCTTCAATGTTAGGTTTTCATCTGTGGTCCAGCTAAGATTTGAAACTGGGTCTATCCAACTCCACAGATTACATTTGCCCATTTTTTTTTCCTCTCCTCTATTTACCCATGCTTCTTCCTGCTGCTGTCAACAGTTTTTTTTTGTTGTTGTTGTTAATAAATTTACATAAGGTCAAGTATTCTTTTATGGTCTTCGAGCTACCAGCCAAGAAAAGTCTTTGCATACCAATGAATGAATAAGAAACCGATTTTATTTCTTGGAACCAAAAGAAAATAGAAATCAAAAAGTCTCTTCTTGGATTTCCTTTCTCAGCTGAGTACCATTATGTTAATAGTAGGTCAAATTGGACATCTACGGAGCTGTCCAGGACTCCTTTCCCCAGGGACACGTCCCATGACTACTTCCTAAGCAACTTACTCTCCCTTCTGGGTTCCGATTCCTCAGTTCACTTCCCCAGAAGGCCTTTATGTGCCTCTTCAGCTTTTCTTCTTCTCCATCCTCATCTCCGCTTCCATTCCTTATAACCCTACACCCCCTCAGACATTAGGATCTGTTTCTTATCCCCTCAATTATTCTGTACACTCATGGCCATGATGGCAGGTATCCTGCTTTCCGGGGGACCAGCTAACTCCCACTTCTGCCCTGGTATTATACCCGTCTCACAAACATCTGTTTGGCTTGCAAAGCCTTCTAAAGAGACTTCTTGACCTATTTCCTTCTCCCCTCCCCTTGAGAGAATTTCATTCAAGTCTTTGTACAGAATTCCAGGAGAGAATCGCCTTTGTACCCACTTGCTTATGCATCTCCTCCTCTTACTAGCCTGTGAGCACCTTGAGTGCAGAAGCACTCCAATTCATCTGTACATCCCAGGATCTGGCACATGTGTGCTGAATGAAGAAATGAATGAATGAACCGATCAGTCAATCACAATTGACCTTTGGCTTGTCGTTGTTGTTCAGTTGCTCAGTCATGTCCGACTCTTTGCGACCACATGGACGGCAGCACATCAGGTTTCCCTGTCCATCACCATCTCCCAGAGCTTATTCAAACTCATGTCCGTTGAGTTGGTGATGTCATCCAACCATCTGAACCTCTGTCGTCCCCTTCTCCTGCCTTCATTTTTTTCTGAGCATCAAAAATTTTCCAATGAGTTGGCTCATCAGGTAGCCAAAGTATTGGAGCTTCAGCTTCAGCATCAGTTCTTCCAATGAATATTCAGGGTTGATTTTCTTTAGGACTAACTGGTTTGATCTCCTTGAAGAGTCCCTTGGATTCTCAAGAGTCTTCTCCAACACCACAGTTCAAAAGTGTCAAAAGCACTAGTTGCTGCTGCTGAGTCACTTCAGTAGTGTCTGACTCTGTGAGACCCCATAAACAGCAGCCCACCAGGCTCCTCTGTCCCTGGGATTCTCCAGGCAAGAATACTGGAGTGGGTTGCCATTTCCTTCTCCAAAGCATGCATGCATGCTAAGTCGCTTCAGTTGTGTCCAACTCTGTGTGACCCTATGGACAGCAGCCTACCAGGCTCCTCTCTCCAGAGGATTCTCTAGGCAAAAATACTGGAGTGGGTTGCCATTTCCTTCTCCACAAAAGCATTAGACCTTTGGCTAAACAACCATATATTTTTCTGGCCTATATTGAAATTTGTCATGATGTCAATTGGAAGGAAAAGCCTTTATAAATATAAACCTAAAACTCACAAAACCTCCTTTTATCTTCTTTTATTTTTCAGAGGCTTTGAGCTGCCCATCAGAAGCTTGAGTGGGCAATTAGGATGACAGCCCCAGTGATTATGACCAGATTCTGCAACCCCTGAGTGGTAGGAAATTGGGGCCTTGTGTAGACTTGAACATATTTCCTTATTAAGAAATCACAGTGATTTTATGAAAGTCACAAAGGAAATGTTTATACTGAGAAATCACATGCTGTAACTAATGAGGAGAAAATATATATATATATTTTCAAAGCTCACATGCTAACAGTTTGCCTAACAATAAAATAATGTACTCAGGAAATTCTAAGCTTACACTTGGCCCAGTTGAACAGAAAGATGGTAACAATCTGAAGCCCCAGTGGATAAAAATGCATTCTACATGTTAACAGCTTGCATTCGTGTGTCTCTTGTCAATGTCAGAGGCACTTTCTCATCCCCGCAATGGGTAGGTAGCTTTTACACACTTAGCACGTATGGAAACTGAGGCTCTGATTTGTTAAATGACTTAACTGAGAACATGCAATGATGCAGAGAGAGTCAAGACATCAGCCCAAATCTGATTCTCACTGCTCCAGAGCCATACCTCTTGGTGATGTGTACATTTACTGTGTATTGAAATCCAAAGGAATAAACTTAGAGGTTAGTACTGTCAGCCACAAATTGGCACTGGCCGTGGGCACTTGCCCTCTGCCTCTACAAGGACTATTCATGTGCTGCTGTAGCTGCTGAGCTCCAACACCCCCTGAAGGAGTTCAAGATGGAGAGCAGAAATGAGGCACCATGTGCTCCAGGAAAATCGTCAGGACAGGTCTTCAGACAGTTGGATATTCTCAGGAAATAATTTTATAAGCCCAATTCTTACATCTACTCATAGGTAGAAAAGCACTAGAATCCTTTATGGTGATGACTTTCTTGTGACTAACAGAAAGCTCATATCCTTCTCCACAAAAGCATTAGACCTTTGGCTAAACAACCATATATTTTTCTGGCCTATATTGAAATTTGTCATGATGTCAATTGGAAGGAAAAGCCTTTATAAATATAAACCTAAAACTCACAAAACCTCCTTTTATCTTCTTTTATTTTTCAGAGGCTTTGAGCTGCCCATCAGAAGCTTGAGTGGGCAATTAGGATGACAGCCCCGTGATTATGACCAGATTCTGCAACCCCTGAGTGGTAGGAAATTGGGGCCTTGTGTAGACTTGAACATATTTCCTTATTAAGAAATCACAGTGATTTTATGAAAGTCACAAAGGAAATGTTTATACTGAGAAATCACATGCTGTAACTAATGAGGAGAAAATATATATATATATTTTCAAAGCTCACATGCTAACAGTTTGCCTAACAATAAAATAATGTACTCAGGAAATTCTAAGCTTACACTTGGCCTAGTTGAACAGAAAGATGGTAACAATCTGAAGCCCCAGTGGATAAAAATGCATTCTACATGTTAACAGCTTGCATTCGTGTGTCTCTTGTCAATGTCAGAGGCACTTTCTCATCCCCGCAATGGGTAGGTAGCTTTTACACACTTAGCACGTATGGAAACTGAGGCTCTGATTTGTTAAATGACTTAACTGAGAACATGCAATGATGCAGAGAGAGTCAAGACATCAGCCCAAATCTGATTCTCACTGCTCCAGAGCCATACCTCTTGGTGATGTGTACATTTACTGTGTATTGAAATCCAAAGGAATAAACTTAGAGGTTAGTACTGTCAGCCACAAATTGGCACTGGCCGTGGGCACTTGCCCTCTGCCTCTACAAGGACTATTCATGTGCTGCTGTAGCTGCTGAGCTCCAACACCCCCTGAAGGAGTTCAAGATGGAGAGCAGAAATGAGGTACCATGTGCTCCAGGAAAATCGTCAGGACAGGTCTTCAGACAGTTGGATATTCTCAGGAAATAATTTTATAAGCCCAATTCTTACATCTACTCATAGGTAGAAAAGCACTAGAATCCTTTATGGTGATGACTTTCTTGTGACTAACAGAAAGCTCATAAGACCAGTAAAAACTTTCTGAAAACTGTGTTTTATTTCGTGTACTCCCCCTTCTCTAAGACTGCATATGTACTGTCCTTCCCTCCCTCCCTCTTTGGAAGCGTTTCTCGGAATATTGCCCCAGATAAAACTTAACTCGCAGCTCTCACGTTGTGCACTCGTTTCAGTCAGCAGTAAGAAATCATTTCAACCACTACTAAGAAATTTGATAGAAGCTCCTTGACTCTTCTTGAAACTCTTTTCAACAAATCCTTCAAAAAATAGTTTTAAATAAAGGGGAAAAAGAGGACAATAAAACTTAGAACCAAAGATACTCTGGTCTTAGTCCTGGCTTTGGTGATCAATGCACTATTGACCTTGAATGAGTCAATTTAGCAGACTTGACCCCAGTGAAATGAGGTTTGTGAGCTTAATTTCAAAAATACACCTGTTTCTGACTGGCTTCTGTTATGGGAAAGCCGATGGCAAAACTCAAGTTAAAAAAAAAATTCAGAATACTTTTTCAATGGCCAGTTCTTAGAATGGAAAGAATCCAGAGACAGGGATGGGGTCAGCTGGTCAGCATCCAGCACCCCTCAATATTCATTTTCAAGTCAGTTCATGAATTTATGAATCAGTTTTCCATTCTTGCATTTTAAGTAGGGGTTGAGTTTCAAAAAGTGTGTCTTCCTGTGGATGCTCCTTGCACATTTTACGTGTCCTACTGTCTACCAATATGGGCAACATAAACTGCAGCATCAGGATAATATTAAAACAAGTAGTTGTACAAAAAGAGAACAGAATTAGCAGCAGATATCAGACAGTGACACAGCTAAGGCCGAACGACAAGGTTCCAGGGGTTTATTATGAATCCCCGACTGAAGGAGAGTTGATACCTTTTTATGATATGTTTTACTTACAATCAAATCTCATCCTCCTTTAAATGCAAGGATGTTGTGAATGTGACTTTTCTTCTTGGCAACCGTAAAGAAAAAGTGAATCCACATGGTTTAGGAGTTCAATGGAAAAGTCCTCTGAATGCCAAAGGTCTCATATTGACTCTGATATATCATGTACAGAATTCTTCCCTCAGTATTATACACCATAATTACTACTGGAAAATGCCAAGCTCTGTTTATTTTTATAATGCTTTCTGATCTTAACTGCATACTCAACATGTCTTTCTGATCTAAGTTATTGATATAATCTCTTTGATGGCTATTAATTCAATTGATCAGTATTAAGCAAGATTTGTGGGTCAAGAGATTGATTCAAAACATTTAGACATGTTCCAAATGGCACTGTGTCCTGGGCACTGGAGGTAAACTGGTAAACAAGCACACAATCTCTTGCCCTGGAGGGCTTGTCAAACTAACAGGGAAGTCAAGTATGTAAAATCAAATGCCATTTAATGTGATAAGCACTGTAATAAAAATAGAGTACATGGCACAGTGAGTCCTAAAACAAGGGTCACCTAATTCAGAATGAGAGAGGGTTTAGTCAGCAGAGACTATTAAGTGATAATCACCAGCAACCCTAAAATTGTAACAGTGTACAATAAACCCCTTCACACAATGATCACAGTTTGATTTGGGGTTGATTCCATACAACACCTTTATTCTGGAATCCAGGCTAAAAAAGTCACCCCTGCCTGGAACACGTGGATCAGAAGACAAAGAGGGCCTGTGGTGGGACATCTTGACGGGTTAGAAGTGCCACTTGGCACTTCCTGTTTCATTTCACTGGCCAAAGCAAATCACCTGGGCAAGGGCTGGCTTTGTTTAATGTCCTGCATAGAGGTGTCCAATAAGGAGTGGCACTGAATATTTTAAATAATAATACAAACTACCACAGAGGTAATGCCTGCCAACTATAAAGTCTTGAGCATGAGATAAGATGGGGGGGTGGTCAGTGAGTAATGATGTGAAGGCAGAAAACAGATATGGGGATTTTAGGTTACTAAGAAGCTTGTCCTTAACCCTATGAAAAATCATACAGTTGGTAGGTTTTCACCTGGGGGGAGAAGGAAATAACGTAGTCAGATTTTCAGTTTAAATATGGCATCCTGTCTATGTTGTGGAAAATAGTTTGTAGGCAACACACTGCTGGCAGGAGCAGAGGAAGAGAATGCTCTTGAAGAGCTGATGGAAAGATGAGCTCAGGCAATTAGATGGGGATGGAGAGGAAAGAGAGAGATGAGAGCTTGAAGAGGCAGGAGGCTTTGGTGCACCTTATATGGACTCAGTCCACTCACAGGGTGCACTTTTGTCCATGAAATGATTCATGAATACTAGTAAAATGTCTGTTTTATTTGCAAAGTGCAACAAAGGATCTGCATAAATACTTGCTGTCAGGCTCTGTGTGGTTTCTGAGATCTGTGAGAGATTTTGACGGCTTCATGGAGGCTCCTGCAGGTGCAGCTTTGACGAGAGATGAGAACCACAGCCAGATGTGCTCAGAGCACAGGACCCACTGAAAGAGGGCCCATTTGTTTGTGTAGCACATCTCAACTCACTAACTGGACTTGTGCCAGATGTAGAGGCTTTGCAGGGAGATAGACCTGAAATCCGGGCTTCCCTGTGGCTCAGACAGTCAAGAATCTGCCTGAAATCCAGGAGACCCGGGCTCAATCCCTGGATCAGGAAGATTCCCTGGAGGAGGGCATGATAACTCACCCCAATATTTTTGCTTGAAGAATCTCATGGACAGAGGAGCCTGGAGGGCTACAATCCAGAACGTTGCAAAGAGTCAGACATGACTGAAATGACTTAGCACACATGCAAAACTGAAGTCCAGTCCCCATATGGCTACTCACAAGCCAGTGGAGCATTCTCAATTTACATCATTTCCATGAACCGATTTTCTCATCTGTATTGAAGGGAGGAGATGGGTTGGAAAATAAAAAATAAAGAAAAGGATATTAGTCAGAGTTCACCAGAGAAATAGACCAAAAGCAGAGAGAGAGATTTACTTTGAGGAAATGGCTTATGCTACTGTGGAGACTTGGCAAGTCCAAAATCTAATGCAGTGGGACAGTAGGCTGGAGATTTGGAAGAGATGGAATTCAATGTCAAAGGCCATTTGTTGGCAGGATTTTTTTTTTCAGATCTTTGGTCTATTCAAACCATCAACTGATTGGTTGAGGCCCACCTAATTATGGAGAGAGAGCAATCTGCTTTACTCCAATTAAATGTTGCTGCTACTGCTAAGTTGCTTCAGTCGTGTCCAACTCTGTGTGACCCCATAGATGGCAGCCCATCAGGCTCCGCTGTCCTTGGGATTCTCCAGGCAAGAATACTGGAGCGGGTTGCCATTTCCTTCTCCAATGCATGAAAGTGAAAAGTGAAAGTGAAGTCGCTCAGTCGTGTCTGACTCTTTGCGACCCCATGGACTGCAGCCCACCAGGCTCCTTCATCCATGAGATTTTCCAGGCAAGTGTACTAGGGTGGGGTGCCAATGTTACTCATCCAGAAAAAAAACCCTTCACAGAAACATCCAGAATAACATTTGACCAAATATCTGGGCCAATTTGACATATAAAAATAACTTTCTAGAAGGAAAAGGAGAAAAAAAGAAGGAAAAGAAAAATTTTAAAGCATGATATTCTCTGTTAAAAGTCTAGGACCTTGTAGTCACTCATCAAATTATAACTTATTTTAGTATTGTTGTTATTATTTTTACAGTCCATCCTTTCACAGACAAAGAGACTGAGATTTTTAGATGTGAAATCCCCCACCCAGATATAGGCAGGTTCTTTCTTTCCTCTGTTGAAGTCATTCAATCAATCATTGGATGTTCTTGATTATTTTTCTGTCTGTGGCTCATTCTCAGAAGGGCAGAACACTTAGGTTTTGTATCTAACTGACTTGATTTCCCGTTCAGCAGGCACCAATCAGAATGATCAACTGAGAGGACAATTGAATTCATTTGTAAATAACAGAAACAAAAACTGACCTAATTTACATTGTTGAGTCAGGCTCCAGGGTGCCCAGCTCTGCTTAAAGGGAGCTAAGTTTGCCAATGGGCTTTGTTTCACGTGGACATCATCTATTCATTTACTGATTCAACAGGACATTATGCACATATACTGTAATGTTATATGCCTAGCACAGGGCTTAACTTTGAAGGAACCCAGAAAAGTGGAGAACACAGAGTTGAGTTCTTACATTCACCTCATTATATTCACATGTATGACCTCATTTTATCCTCGTTTTATTTTAAGCTGGGCTCAACTTTGGGAGATATGAGTCTTCCTGGTTTTGTTTGTTTTCACTGATGAGTAGGTTGTAAAAGGGCAGGCTGCTGCCCTCCTGTCTCATGATTACACGAATGGAAAGTGCAAACATTGGCGAAAGTGTTCAATTGCTGCCCTGGATGAGCAGTGAGGGGTGGGAGGTGCAGGCAGTTCAAGGGACTAAGTACCTGGGAAAGTGGTGAGAAGAGGGCAGTGCAGAATTGTATAGATCCATAAAGTCAGGTTCATAAGAACCAGCTCCTCTGGAGGGCCAGAGAGGTCCAGGAAGGAGCCTGATTCATCCTGCACGTGAGTAGCAAAGGCAAAGCAGAGCATCCACAGACACCGAAGGGATGTACTTCCTCTGGCTAATGCCGTAGCATCCCTCCAGCCAAAGGCAGCTGAACCCTGCCCTGCAGCTGTTCCCTGAAGATAGAGGAACAGAGTTCTGGCTAAAGAGTAAGCTCTGAGTCGGGAAAGAAAAAGGCCTTGAGTCCCAGCCCTGCTGTGGGTTCTTAAGTAAGCAACTTGCCCATCCTCTAGAGCAAGGATAAGCATGCTGGCTTTGCAAAACTTGCCCGAGGAAATGATGGCATGACTATAGACAATGAATTGTTCAGCCCAGTGCCCAGGACATCCTAGGTTTGGTACCTCCTCACCTCAATCACGGACGGTACTCTTAGGGAGTTCTGGAAATGAAATTTCTGCTTTATTAAGAATTCAGCTATTATTACCTCTCTCTCTGAAGAAAGCCATCCTCTTTTGATCTGAGGCTGACAAAGAGGCCACACTGAGAAGGACTCATCACAGAGCACACAGAGTGAGTGCCCTTCTTTAGCCCACACACTGTTGCTGGAGCCATGACGTGACAAGCAGCCAACCTCACCACGTGGCCCCAAACCTAGAGTACCTGTGGGCAATGGTTGCCCATAGCAACAGCAGCTGGAGGAGGGGAGCTTGAGGATGGAAGTCACTTATTGTGTCCGTGTTTGGTTTTCTGCATAAATTCTTTTGTTCTTTATATGTGTACAAGTAAAGACAGGTGTAATTGAAAGTGGAGGAAGTCACATGGGGAGCAATGGCAGGAGTACTTCCTGTTTCTGCTAACTGTAATGAAAAACACAAAAATGTCCAGCTGGGACCTGCTCATGCCATTTACTTGCGAATGTGGGTTTTTCGTTTCACCCCAAGTCAGGCTATTCCTTTTCAGAGGATAGTTCTGGGATTCTCTGAGCCTCCAGGAAGGTGAACTTGGAGAGAAGCAAAGCTGAAACAAGGATGACAAAAGAAGCTCTTTCCCAGTCCTGCGCTGCGCTTAGTCCCTCACTGTCAGACTCTTTGGACTCCATGGACTGTAGCCCTCAGGCTCCTCATTCCCAGCCCAGTAACAATTAAATTATAAATGTTCATTGGCCTAACTATTCAATAGAAATGTATTTTAGTATATGGCATGTGGTAAGAATTCATTGCAATTAGAGAAAAATTCTTAGCCACATTTCTAAGCCTATTTTATTGAATAACACATCCCTTTTCCGGGTTTATTATATCCTTGATTACATACTAGAGTCTTCCATGCGGTAGGAGACTGCTATACTTTTTTGTGCCCTACCTTTTATAGCCAGTTTTGTGCAGCTACTCTTTAATTTTGTAGCCGTATAACACATTATTGCATACGATAAAGTCCTACATTTTGTACTTGCTTTCCAATTTCTCTCCTGCTCTTATCTGCTAATTTTTAAAGATGAAATTCAGAAACACTTTGCCTTTTAAAAACTCTAAAATTTCAATATAAATTGTAAGTCTATAAATTAACCTGAAAAGATTGATGTTTTCCCATCACTTACTACTGTATTATTGTTGCACTGTGGGTCTGAATCACCTGATGCTTTCTTCTCTCTAGGACTCTGAGTAGTATCCATTCCTGGCTGTTGTTGTTATCTAGTTGCTAGGTCACGTTCAACCTTTGTGACTCCATGGACTATAACCCCACAGGCTCCTCTGTCCAAGAATACCAGAGTGGGTTGCCATGCCATGCCCTCCTCCAGGGGATTTTCTCAACTCAAAGATCGAACCTGCATCTCCTGCTTGGCAAGCAGATACTTTACCACTGAGCCACCTGGGAAGTCCATCCATTCCTGTTATCTTTCTCCAAATCAGTGCTCAATATCTAACCCCATGGCTCCCATTCAGTAAGTGGTCATTACATATGAGACAAGAGAGCTCCAGGAATAAGACTTTTCTGGCAACAGTTCTACTAGAGTCCATATATCTAGAATTGTCTAATCCCATAATCCATGATCATTTTAAACTGTGCGTATTGTTTTCAATGTGAGTTGATTGACTATATTTACCCTGAGGAAAAAGTATGAAGGTATCAAAGTTTCAAGAAAATGATCCAGAAGCACCTCCCTCTCCCCGCCCCAGAATATCACTCATTGCACAAACAGCACAGGGCACGCTGCAGTCATAAAGGCTCTTACCATGGCTGCCTTTTGTATGTGTGAGTGGATTAGTCCTGAGTCCATAGAAAACTTTTGAATGAAATTTCATGCATACATATTTATCTGAACCCAATAGTTCAGAAACTGACATGGGGAATTCTTACTCCAGCACACTAAATTCCAATGATATTTAACAATCTAGATGACCAAGCAAATAGCATTGTGCTAACCAAAACCTACCTGGAAGATGTATCCATTTTCCTTGGGCCTCAGTTTCCTCAATAGGAAATGCTGAGATTGGATCTAAAAATTTTCGCTTAAGTATCTCAGGCCAGTTATTTCTGCAGAGCTGTTTCCACACCTATGCGTGTGTGCCTGCCTGCATGCTCAATCGCATCTGACTCTTGGCAGCCCCACGAACTGCCGCCAGGGCCCTCTGTCCAAATGATTTTCCAGGCAAGAATACTAGAGTGGGTTACAAATTCCTCCTCCAGGGGATCTTCTCTGACCCAGGGATTGAACTCACGTCTCCTGCATTGCAGCAGATTCTTTATCACTGTACCACCTGGGAAGCCTCCTTCACCTATGAAATGAAGTTAATCTCTGAGGGGACCTTCCAACATTAGCATTGATGAGATTATATCTAAAGCTTGGGCAGAGCCCTCAGGGGACCTCCCACTTCCTGTCCTGGTGGCAGCTGGGTAGAGATAAACACAACTTCACAGCAATCCACAAAAGCATGCCACATCTCAGGGCCACCCAAACGAAACACAGAACAATTTGAAGTCACTTCTTTCTTAAAGTTTTGATGACAGTCTCAAACTGACATTGTATTTTCCTTGTTAAAAGAAAAAAGAATACATATGTAAATCACAAAAGCCAAACGGCTTATTGTCAAGAAAATAAAGATGGAATGATGTTGAAGCTGAAGCTCTAATAATTTGGGCCACCTGATGCAAAGAACTGACTCACTGGAAAAGACCCTGGTGCAGGGAAAGATTGAGTGCAGGAGAAGGGGGTAATGGAGGATGAGATGTTTGGATGGCATCACCAACTCGATGGACATGAATCTGAGCAAACTCCAGGAGGTGGTGAAGGGCAAGGAAGCCTGGTGTGCTGCAATCCATGGGGTCACAAAGAGTCGGACACGACTTAGCGACTAAACAACAAGTTATCTGAATCCACACAGGTGAAGGGCATACACGTGGTGCTACCTCTCTCTCTCTCTGCCATCCCTTTCTGCTTCTATAGGCACTGAAGTACAAGTGGTACTGTATGCACTGAGTGCCTACTGTGTGCAGACCTGGTGACTGTAGAGACAAAGATGAACCATCCCCAGTCCTGCCCCCTGAGCAGATTGGCTATTGAGGTGGAACTGAAATTCAAAGTAGATGGTGAGAGAGATTTACACAGTTCAGGGTCGTGGGAGGTGCAGGCTCTTTGGGAGTGGAGGTTAGAGTGATTACCTATACCTGGAAATTTTTTAAAAGGATACAGGAATTTACCAGAAGGCAGGGGTAGAAGGAAAAGGTCATGTCAAGCAGAGTGTATGATATGTGTAAATACACAGTAAACTTTCCTGTAAAGAGGCAATTATGGTTAAGCATGTCAAAAAAGGTTTCCATTCTCAGAAAAGGATTGAATTATCTTTGTAATGATCAAATACCAGGGCAATCATAGTACCTATTAAATGATCATCATCCTTATGTGGATTTGAATTAAATCTTACACTTTATTCAAAACACTCTGGGCTATATGGCATCAGGGGGAGTAAAGAACACAGGCTAGAAATTCTTTCCACCCCTTACCAGCCCCGTGATTATGGTCGAGTTAACCTCTCTGACTCCATTTATTTACTGCTCAGTACTCTAGCACTCTTGCCCAGAAAATCCCATGGATAGAGGAGCCTGGTGGGCTGCAGTCTGTGGGGCTGCTAAGAGTCGGACACGGCTGAGTGACTTTACTTTCACTTTCCACTTTCACGCATTGAGAAGGAAACGGCAACCCACTCCAGTATTCTTGCCTGGAGAATCCCAGGGACAGGGGAGCCTGGTGGGCTGCCATCTATGGGGCCGCACTGACTTAGCAGCAGCAGCAACAGCAGCAGCAGGAATGAGCCAGAGGATGCTTCCCTGGTCATTCAGCAGTAAAGAATCTGCGTGCAATGCAGGAGACACGGGTTCAATCCCTGGGTCAAGAAGATCCCCTGGAAAAGGAAACAGCAACCCACTCCAGGATTCTTGCCTGGGAAATCCCATGGACAGAGGAGCCTAGTGGGCTACAGTTCATGAGGTTACAAAGAATCAGGTATGACTTAGCAACTAAACAACAACAAAGGAATGATCTAAATCATCTCTTTAAGGGCTGCTGTCAAGGTCCCGGGTGATGTAGTTAGAGGACATGGAGGCAGTCCCACACCTTCATACAATACACGGACACACGGCATGAGCAGGACAAAGCACCAATGCCAATTTCAGAGACATACCAGCAGGTTATGGCTAAAAGATCTCCATCCAAATGCTGCCTGAGCTCTGCTCCTTATTACAGAACAGTCAATTTCACCACCTTCTACAGCAGCACTACTTTTCCAAGGAGATTATTCTTCAATTGATTTCACAGTCCTCCCTGGTATATAACCCTCCTGGCAATGACAGCAAGCAAGCTCTTGGACACTGCCATCAAATGAAACTGTATTATTTGTATCCAAAGGTGAAATAAGCATTGTTTTGAGTAGTGAAAAAAATATAGCCCCTAGAAGAAACCTACAGTCAGCTGAAACTATAGCCTTTAATTGTCTGGAAAGGTGAGAAGCATTCTTTAAAATGAAACACTAAATAGTTGCTATCATCCATAGGAGCATAGTCTCCCAAGCAAAGTCCCTAAGACAAAGATGTGTGTGTTTATTATTTATGACAGAAAACATCAGAGCTTGTGGCGGATACCTGTTTTCTTCTCTTAGTTTACTCTTGCTGATAGACATCTTAAAAATTGTCATGGTGTTTCCTGGGGGTAGAGGACACTGGAGTGAGTGAGTGATAGTCACTTAGTCATGTTAGTCATGTCCAACTCTTAGCGACCCCATGGACTGTAGCCCGCCAGGCTCCTGTCCATGGACTTCTCCGGCAAGAATACTGGAGTGGGTTGCCAATTACTTCTCCAGGGGAGGGGACACTGGGGTATGCTATCAATATATATATATATATATATATACTGGCTCTAGAGGGAAGAAAGCTTTTCCAGCAAAGACTGGTTAACTCTCCGTAAGGGTTTATGATTTGGACAATAGATTATAACAACAGTAGGTCTGTATGTTTGAAGGGACCAGCACTTTGGACTTTGATGGTGTTGATCATTGTGTGCATGAGTTAACTTCTCAGTCATATCTGACTCTGCAACCCTGTGGACTACAGTTCACCAGACTCCTCTGTCCATGGAATTCTCCAGGTAAGAATACTGGAGTGGGTTGCCATTTCCTTCTACAGATGTTGATTATTATTGATCATATATTCCATAAATGTTTTTTCTAAATTGAGTTGCGCACATCTCCTCATTATCTGTACTGTGAGCTCCCAAAGGGTGAGGGCTATGTCTTATTTTATTTTTCAGCATCTTTGTTTCTTTTTTCCCGTTCTTTTAATCTTCTCAGCAAACCAACGGATAGGTGCTGATACTGTCCCATTTTACAGATAAAGAAATGCAAGCTCTTGAGGCAGTCAGCTAGTAAGTGGGATACACTACACCACGTCTGCTTGACTTCCAACCTCTGAATTTTTATTGATTCTTCTGCTGAGAATATTCTTTCTCTGTACATCTACCCAGTTGTTACTTCTTATCCTCCAGGACACAATTCCAAAGATACTTCCTCAGAAGTGGAGGATGTGGACCTGGACCAACCTGCTAAGGCAAAGCCAAGTTTCTCCTTCCAAGCTGTTCAGTCATTCAGTCGTGTCCGATTCTTTGCAACCCCACGGACTGCAGCACACCATGTGTCCCCGTCCTTCACCATCTCCTGGAACTTGCTCAAACTCCTGTTCATTGAATCAGTGATGCCATGCAACCATCTTGTCCTCTGTCATCCCCTTCTCCTGCTGCTTTAATTTCCTGGCATCATCTGTATGCAGTATCACTTTATTCACTTGGGGGTTTATCTCCCATCACGGGAATCAAATCTCTATCTGGAGGAAGACTCTAGATCATTTGTTGCTAACCCGGGTGCCTCGATCAGGTGAGATACACTACAAAGGTCTGATAAATCCTCAAAGATCAACCACCTCTGTTTGGTGCTCTTTTCTTCTTGCAGCAAGATTTTTGTCTCCTGGGCCTTAAGCATCCATGTGGTTTAAAGGGACCTGAAGAGATTGCAAAGTTAAAGCCTCAGCCTCTTTGACAGAGGAAACTGGCTCTGATTTTCTCATCCACCAAAGATGAAAATTACAACTTTGCTAGGAACGTGTCCTATTGTCTAACTGTCATGCCAGGAAATTCTTCTGCAGATCTGACCTAAATTTGTCCAGCTGTGGCTGAAGATGACTTTGTCCTGGGTGGTCCTCAGTGGGGGCAGCTGATGAAAGAGCTCTTTGTGTCAAGTGACACATCAGCCCCCTCAGACCCTGAGAAGGAGGATGGGCTTAATGCACGGTTACAGCCTAATGGAGTTATCCAGCTCCAAGGAGGCAGCCAGAAGGCGGTCGATGAGGCCCCAGAGACAATCTGGGGCTCCAGCTCTCTGCCTACACGCTGGGTAACCTGGGCTAAGTCATTAACCTCCAGGAGATTCCTTTGGTCCTTAGTAATACGCATCCTAACACCTGACTGACAGGTATGACAGAAAGGGAGTGGTCGGTTGTTTCTTCATTGATTTAAAAGAGGCTACTAACTCATATCTGGAGAAGAGCATAGCAACCCACTCCAGTAGTCTTGCCTGGAGAATACCATGGACAGAGGAGCCTGGTGGGCTACAGTCCATGGGGTTGCAGAGTCAGACATGACTGAAGCAACTTAGCAAGCACTAAGTCTTGAGGGCTATGAGTCCAGAAAAAAAAAAACCAAAAACCTGTCCAAGCTCGCTGAGTAAATAAGGGGTCCTGTTCAGAACATCTCTGTCTTCAAAGTCACGACATTATTTTTGTGATTCTCCCTCACCCCTCATACAGGTTTCAAGCTCCCTTTGGCATTTTCAAAACAATAAGAGGAGAGGGTTTTGTTAAATAGAGGGGGACTTTAAAGCAAGATCACTGTCAAGCCACTGGCAGCTGTGCCCAGGATTGCAGGCTCTGGGGCTACCTGGCTCTGAAACCTGTCAGGCTCCTTCCATCTCCCAGCAGACCCAGAGCTTCACTAGCTGAACTTGCCTCAAGTCCTCTCGTCCCCGTGGCTCCATGGAAACTGACAGCGTGGGAGCTGATGATGCAAAGGATCCAAATGGGCAAGGCTTCAGACGTGGGCTGTCTTGGCCTCCGTTGTGGGTTTTCGCAGTCGTTTCAGATCCTTCCAGCAAAGCACCCTCAGCTGTGACTGTCAATGTCACTGTTTCCATCAAAAATACACACATTTTTCAACATTTCTTCCTAAGGCAATAGACACAGAATAAATCCTTAGTGCCAGAAGGCACCTTAGCATGTCATACAGATGGGGAATCTGAGGCAGGGAGTGATGGGCTCCTTGATTTTATGACAGGGCGGGGCCAGATCCCTAATGTCCAACTCTGAATCCTCCCCACAACACTGCACTCAGGCCACTAAATGAATCTGACTCAGCAAATCTCAAAGGACTATAGCACTCCCCTGCTTCCCTTTAGTTTGGAATCAGGGAATTCTTGAACCATTGGATTCTAGCCCTTGGTGTGGCATTTTCCTAAAGGCTCATTTTTTACATGTTGCTAATACTCTGAGTTTTACGAGTGCGGGCTCTAGGGACCATTGACAGGGTTTATAACCTGGTCATAACACTTTGTTGTGTGTCCTTTGGTGGACTACTTCATCTTTTCTGCCCCAATGTCCTCATCTACAAAATAGTGATAATAAACATAATCGCCCTCATAAAGTTGATGTATTAGATGAGTTACTAGACATTCAATGGTTAGAATGCCCAGCTTTAGTAAGCACTAAAGGCTTCTCTGGTGGCTCAGAAGTTAAAGAGTCTGCCTGCAATGCAGACTCTGGGTTCGATCCCTGGGTCCGGAAGACCCCCTGGAGAAGGAAATGGCAACCCACTCCAATACTCTTGCCTGGAGAATCCCATGGAGGGAGGAGCCTAGTAGGCTACAGTCCATGGGGTCGCAAAGAGTCAGACACAACTGAAGGACAAATTACTAACTATTAAATGTTAACTACTGTTTCTATTCCATAGATAAGAAAACTGAAATGCCCAGAGGCAATGTCAGAAGGTCAGTTAATGAAAATGCAGAAATTAGCATCAGGCTTTCCAATTCCAGCTGCCATGCCCTTTCCTCCATACCAAATAAATTGAAAGAATCACAAACCAAGTGTCAAGGAGAGAAATGGCTTTACACTTTTTTGAGCCCAATTTTGCTATTGTGCAGCTGGAGAACTAACACCCAGAAAGAAGCACTCCTGGCTGTTCACTCTGAACTTAAGGACTTTCCAAAAGTGGCACCTGAAATTTTGTATTTTGAATATTCATTCTCACAAAGCCAAATCAAAGCAGATTCATAGAAAGTTGTTTGAGAGTCACTGGATTAGAGTATTCCACCCTGGCTTAGAATAGTCTGGTTGACTATTCTAATCCCTGGCCCCGCCCTGGATTTGTATCTCTAGACTAGAAATATATAAATAATCTTATTTTTACTGCTTTAATACATATATTTGTTTACAAATTACATACTCTCAACTACTGCACTCAAAATGTCCTGTTCATTATTGAACTCACACCAAAAAAGAGTAAAAATGTCAAAAAGGAGGGGGTACAAGATCAACATAAGTGAACGTTCCAATATCATCATTCCATTAATAATGGGTTATCTTGAGCATCGCCTGGCTGAGCATGGCCTGTTTTTCCAGACTACGGCTCTACAAACCAAGACATTGCTTGTTGCGAGGCCCCAAGGAGCATGTAATCAACCCCCTGCTTCCCAGTCTCCTGACCTCTTCCATCATTTCCGAATGCACGGCTGTGAAGGAGAACCCGCCATGTTACCCTCATCGTCCTGGCCTCTCCAACTGAAGCAGTCACCAGACTGGTCACCGGGACCCATGTGACTGGGGAAGCTCTGCAAAGCCCCCACTCCCTGTCCCTTCCCTCAAGGAGCAGCACTAATCTAGTTGGTCACGCACTGAGTCATATCTGCAAGTGGGTGGGTCACGATGCCAGCAAAGGTCAGACACGTGGGCGTGGTTCCTCCTGCTTTGTCCACATCTAGCTAGAGGAGACACTGACCTCAGGACAGACCAGCCCTATGCCCTTGTCCTTTCTTTCTTTAACTCCACATATTCGGACTTACCTTTTGAGATTTAAAGGTGTTTATCTTCAGCCAGAGTAACTTGAGCTCTGACTAGAGCTGTACCCAGCAGAGCAGACACTGCACCTTGACAGAAGCACTTGGCTTTGCCCCCCGGGTAGCTGGGTCAGGGAGACTTTGCTACCGGTCCCATCAGTCCTTCCCTTTGCATCATCCAGAAGGATCTCTGCTACTGCATATTCTATACCCACCGCAGAACAGCCCGATTCCAGTAACATTTTCCTAGTATACTTTTTGCCAGGAATCTTAAGTTCCAGACTTGGCTAGTACAAATTCTGCTGGCTTTGAGTCGATAATGTGGGTTTCACCACTGAATGCTTGGGTGACCCTGGGTAAGTCAATTGATCTAACTGGGTCAATGTTCTCATCTGTGAAATGAAGATGCTAATAACCACCCTGCCTACCTCATTTGACTGGTATGTGAGATGAACGTGTAAATGTGTTTTGTAAATAAACCCTTCCAAACGAAAGGGATATGAAGCCACCAATGGGGGCAGGGGGGAAATAACACCACGACTTTTGTTTTTAATGCAATGCAATCTGAAACTCTGGGCTTTTTCTCTTTAAACAAAATTCTTGTTGGAATGAACATATTAAGAAAATTCGGTAAAGACTTTGAGAGAGAGGGAAATTTGATATAAGGAGCAATCATGCACTCTTCATTTTGTGGTAAACATATTCTGAACGCTTATCTGATGTCACACAAGCTCAGCAAAGTACTGGAGGAAGATAGGGGAGTAAGACAAGGTTCTGGCCCTCAAAGAGCTCACAATCTAACAGGAGAAAGAGCGACATAACTGTAAAATCCCAGTCCAGTGTGCTAGTTTCTGTGATGGGGTGTGAACCCAGAGCTGGTGAGAGTAAACAGCAAGACCACCAATCTTTGCCTGTGATCAGGGAGGACTCACCTGAAGAAGATGCTGACACACGCAGAGGAGTAAGCAAAACTAAAGGTGGGGAGGGAACATTCTGAATAGAGGGCAGGCAGTGTGAATTTGAGAAAAGAGAAGGTATTGCACCTCTAGGGGCTCTGCATGGCCATAGCACCCTCTGCATATGGAGCATCCAAAGGGAGGTTAAGAGGGACGTGGAGCAGTGGAAGATTGAACCTGAGAAGGGACATGCTGTTGGTGTGCGTTCTAGAAAGACTGTTCTGGAGATTTCTTAAATTAATGATGTACTAGTCTGAGATCAACTCAGGGTTTCTCAAATTATGAGATTCATTCAGGGAGAACGTGCTAAATTCAGATTCCTGGACACCGAAATCAGATTGATTATATTCTTTGCAGCCAAAGATGGAGAAGCTCTATACAGTCAACAAAAACAAGACCAGGAGCTGACTTTGACTCAGATCATGAGCTCCTTATTACCAAATTCAGATTGAAATTGAAGAAAGTAGGAAAAACCACTAGACTATTCAGGTATGACCTAAATAAAATCCCTTATGATTATACAGTAGAAGTGAGAAATAGATTTAAGGGCCTAGATCTGATAGACAGAGTGCCTGATAAACTATGGAATGAGGTTCATGACATTGTACAGGACACAGGGTTCAAAACCATTTCCATGGAAAAGAAATGCAAAAAAGCAAAATGGCTGTCTGCGGAGGCCTTACAAATAGCTCTGAAAAGAAGAGAGGTGAAAAACAAAGGATAAAAGGAAAGATATAAGGATTTGAATGCAGAGTTCCAAATAATAGCAAGAAGAGATAAGAAAGCCTTCCCCAGTGATCAATGCAAAAAAAAAAAAAAAAAACAAAAAACACCCC
>SJYC01083716.1:0-23163 GCA_006408675.1 Madoqua kirkii | reverse complement strand
GATGTTCAAGCTGGTTTTAGAAAAGGCAGAGGAACCAGAGACCAAATTGCCAACATCTGCTGGATCATGGAAAAAGCAAGAGAGTTCCAGAAAAACATCTATTTCTGCTTTATTGACTATGCCAAAGTCTTTGACTGTGTGGATCACAATAAACTGTGGAAAATTCTGAAAGAGATAGAAATACCAGACCACCTGACCTGCCTCTTGAGAAATCTGGATGCAGGTCAGGAAGCAACAGTTAGAACTGGACATGGAACAACAGACTGATCCCAAAGCAAAAAGAATACGTCAAGGCTGTATATTGTCACCTCACTTATTTAACATCTATGTAGAGTACCTCATGAGAAATGCTGGGTTGGAAGAAACACAAGCTGGAATCAAGATTGCCGGGAGAAATATCAATCACCTCAGATATGCAGATGACACCATCCTTATGGCAGAAAGTGAAGAGGATCTAAAAAGCCTCTTGAGGGAAGTGAAAGAGGACAGTGAAAAAGTTGGCTTAAAACTCAACATTCAGAAAACTAAGATCATGGCATCTGGTTCTGTCACTTCATGGGAAATAGATGGGAAAACAGTGGGAAACAGTGTCAGACTTTATTTTGGGGGCTCCAAAATCACTGCAGATGGTGATTGCAGCCATGAAATTAAAAGACGCTTACTCCTTGGAAGAAAAGTTATGACCAATCTAGATAATATATTGAAAAGCAGACACATTACTTTGCCGACTAAGATCCGTCTAGTCAAGGCGATGGTTTTTCCTGTGGTCATGTATGGATGTGAGAGCTGGACTGTGAAGAAGGCTGAGCACTGAAGAATTGATGCTTTTGAACTGTGGTGTTGGAGAAGACTCTTGGAAGTCCCTTGGACTGCAAGGATATCCAACCAGTCTATTCTGAAGGAGATCAGCCCTGAGATTTCTTTGGAAGCAATGATGTTAAAGCTGATAGTCCAGTACTTAGGCCACGTGATGAGAAGAGTTGACTCACTGGAAAAGACTTTGATGCTGGGAGGAACTGGGGGCAGGAGGAGAAGGGGATGACAGAGGATGAGATGGCTGGATGGCATCCCCGACTCGATGGACATGAGTCTGAGTGAACTCCAGGAGTTGGTGATGGACAGGGAGGCCCGGCATGCTGCAGTTCATGGGGTCACAAAGAGTCGGACACAACTGAGTGACTGAACTGAACTGGACTCCATGTCTTCTAACCTGAGTCAAGAGATGCATCTTTTGGAGATGCTTAGAGGTGATTCAGGTGAAGCTGCTATCAACTGAAGTTGACTTCATGGTGGTCCCCAAAATGATATGTCTGTATCCTGATTCTTTGGCCCACAAATGCGGCCTTATTTGAAAAAAGGATCATTGTACCTCATCTTGCATTATGTGGGTGATGACATAAATGCAGCTACATATATCGTGAAAGACAGAAGATCAGGAGGATGTGATGTAACCTTGACAGCAGAGATTGGAGTGATATAGCACAAGGCAAGGACCGCCTGGGCCACCTGCAACAAGAACTGTGTCCCCTCAAGCATTCCCACAGCCTAAGGTCCTGCCAGCTCCCTGATCTTACACTCTGGCCTCTGGAGTTCTGAGCGAATTCATATCCAGTCTTTTAAAACACTCAGCTTGTGGTCATTTGTTCCAGTAGCCCTGGGAAACTGATATTTCAGCTAGTATCAATTTCATTTCTTAGTTTCATGAAGGAGGGAAACATATGGCCAAGACTGAGAAAAAAAACCTAATAAACTGTTAGAGCTTGTTGAGAAAGAACATAGCAATCTATATCACTATAACAGAACTTCAGTCTGAGCTACAGTGCAAGCCTGACCTAGGCTGAGCCTTATGTTGTTTCGTTTTTGGCCACATAGCATGCAGAATCTTCCCTGACAAGGAATCGAACCCTTGCCCTCTGCACTGGGAATGCAGAGTGTTAACCCCTGGACCACCAGGGAAGTCCAAGGCTAAGCTTTGAACAGAGCATTCCTCTCCCTTCCCCTCCATCCTGCACCTTAGTCCTATGTGTACTGGTTTTTGTCTATGAGCCCAAAGGTGGCTAAGCGGGTGGACAACCTTAAACCCAAACCAAACTATTTTGGTCTTGCTGGAAGCCACACTCACCAATGTTCAGGGGGAAACTCCCGGTTATTATATAAAACAGACCTCGGGGACACAGTGGGCTGACTGGGCAGCTTCGTCAGTGCTGGGACTTGAGGCCATCAAAGGTGCGGAACAGGTCAGAAACCAGGTCACTGAGTCACTGGAGAACTTTTGGACAATCATCAAGGACTTTCTCCATTCATTATGTTAGGTTATTAAAGAAAAAATTTCCTAAATGGGCTATGTATGTGTGTCTGTATCACTGTGTTTCTGCTTCTGTGTGTAGTTCTCTGCGTGTGAATCTGGGTATGTGTGTGTGTTTGTGTCTGTGTGTGTGGGTGTGTGTGTGTGGGTGGGTGTGGGTGTGGGTATGTGTCTCCTTGTACGCACGTGTCATTTGAGCTCAGTCCCTTCCTGGGAGCCACATGTTTCAGAAGCATCTTTCATGATGCTAAAGACATTTCCTGAGCACCTAGTATAGCTCTGTTGAAGGCAGTGAAGACACAGAAGTAAATTACACTCCATATCTGCCCTGAAAAATGTTCACATTTCTCTAGTGGAAAGAGACACAATGCCATGTAAACGTGGAGAAAAGCAACTCTGGATCCAGACAAACCTCCATTCAGGCTCTGCCTTTCAATGGAGGGATTATTAGCATACTTCCTAAGCCCTGGAAGCTTTAGATATGTAAAAGGAAAATAATAATATCTTTGGTCAAGGTCGTTGAAAGAAAGTCACAAGTCAATATAGTATGTAGAGCCTGTGAGGTGATGTCTGCTACATCCTAGGCGCTAGTAAACACTATTACTCTGTGCTATAATGGAAGTGAGCAGACCATTCAGTAAACACAACAAAAAAGAAGGAAGGAAGTTTGGCAGAGTCAGGAAGTGCTTCCCAGAGTCATCCAGGAGAATCGGGAAGCTTCGAAAATCTCTGAGGTTTAGGGTCAAAGCCTTAGGGTCTGGGAGGTAGAGTCATCGAGGGTCGTGACTGCCGTGTTAAACTTGAACATGCTGGTGATGGGGAAAATGAAATAGTTTTGTAATTGCTTTCAAGTGAGGATTAACATTATATTTTGTAATTTCACACTCAGGAAGAGCTACATCCTAGGCGCTAGTAAACACTATTACTCTGTGCTATAATGGAAGTGAGCAGACCATTCAGTAAACACAACAAAAAAGAAGGAAGGAAGTTTGGCAGAGTCAGGAAGTGCTTCCCAGAGTCATCCAGGAGAATCGGGAAGCTTCGAAAATCTCTGAGGTTTAGGGTCAAAGCCTTAGGGTCTGGGAGGTAGAGTCATCGAGGGTCGTGACTGCCGTGTTAAACTTGAACATGCTGGTGATGGGGAAAATGAAATAGTTTTGTAATTGCTTTCAAGTGAGGATTAACATTATATTTCTGTAATTTCACACTCAGGAAGCTGCTGCTGCTGCTGCTAAGTTGCTTCACTCGTGTCCGACTCTGTGCGACCCCATAGACGGCAGCCCACGAGGCTCCCCCATCCCTGGGATTCTCCAGGCAAGAACACTGGAGTGGGTTGCCATTTCCTTCTCCAGTGCCTGAAAGTGAAAAGTGAAAGTGAAAAGTGAAAGTGAAATCGCTCAGTCGTGTCTGACTCCTAGCGACTCCATGGACTGTAGCGTACCAGGCTCCTCCATCCTGGGATTTTCCAGGCAAGAGTACTGGAGTGGGTTGCCATTGCCTTCTCCAACTCAGGAAGCAGAAACTGCTTATTCAAATAAAGTAGTGTTTGGTCTCATAAAAGCACAGTGAACGCCAATTAAGCAGTTGAAGAATTAAGGTATTACTCCTCATCTCAGGAAAGAGCCATTACACTGAAGAAATTTCCCAAAAACTGTTTTTTATCTTGTTTAGGGCTAAAGCATGAATAGAAGAATAAATGAAGCATATTTTTAAAAATTTAAACCCAGCTTTTAAATAACACTCCCCTGGTGAATTCCACATTCTTACTTTTTGTTTAAAAAAAAATACCATATTATCACATTTCTGAATGACATAGATTCCTCATCACACACATGAGTTATGTTGTGTTGCCATTGGTGGAGAGGGTTTCAGCCATTTGATACTTGTGGCATCCCTGACTCCACAGCTCTTACACAGGCCACATCTGCTCTAATTTGATCATAATACTCTTCTTTAGCCCTTTTAACCAAGGCTCAAAAAGTGTTTTATTTTATCTAATCTTAATCCACATAACAGTATCAGGAAGCAAGTTCCATTGTCCTCATTTTAAAGAATAGAAATCCACTGAAAGAGATGAAAGTAACTCGCCAAGTATCCACAGCTAAGAAATGATACATTGAAGCTCAGTCTGCTTGACTCAAAACCCAATCTCTCCACACCAAAGCCTCTTCCATTTATGTTCGCCTGTTTATTCACTGAACAAATATTTATTGGATCCAACTGTGGGGACCAAGCTAGATGCTGATGCTTACCTTTTGTGGTCTTGCATCCGTCATGCTTTTCAGTCCTCATTTTACCTCCTGTGATTTAGCAGATTGTCTCCTCTTTCAGATTCCTGAACTTGAAGCCTGGAGGCACACCAACTTGCTCTTCAAAAGCATCTCCTATAATAGGTTTCCTGTTACCACCCAATCCTGGTACTTTTCTCTGAATAATCTACTCTTCAAGCTCCTGCAGAGCACAGCGCTCAGGTTCACATGCACTCATCCACAGTCTTGATGACCACTGCAGACCCAAACAACCTGTTGCTGCCTCAGTCTGGGGCAACGATCCCTAACTCAGGCCCAGAAGATGCCGGGAAGATGGATTTTTAGTCTAAAGTGGCCTTCTTCTCCTGTCTCCAGTTACCTCCCTGACAGCATGGGGCCCCACAGGGAGAATGAGGCATATCAAAACAGAGGAGACTCATCAGATGTAAAATTCATTCCCAGCTTCGGAACCCACAGACCTCTGAATGTTTTTCCATCAGCTCAGTGCACTGAGTTGCAGATTCCACAGTCTACCATATTATTAGAACCTTCTCTAAACACTTCAGTAAATCTCAATGGACTGCTCTTCTGAAAAGCTCAAATGCTCATGGCAGAGGTGTTTAATCATGGCACTCCATGTTTTTAAATGAGGCGAGTGAAAGTAAGTATTCCATAATTCATGGTGTGCACCCTTTCAGAAAACTTTTTTATTAAGAATTTGATGAATAGTCTAATCATACTACATATACAGATGACTCAGAATAGAAGATGCATGAGAGGGAAAAAGTTCAGAATATTTTCAGAGGCCTTTTCTCCATCTAGAATGAGATGGCCTGGGACTCAGATTGAAAAGGCAGGCGTGGACATTCATTTATTGCCCTCAGGGAGAATAGTGCTTAGAAACCTGAATAGGTCTGTTCAGCTAGTTACTTTCCTAGTGTAAGAGAGGCTGGCACATCATAGGGGGTAGGCGGTCCAGTGCCGGAGGGGCTCCAGGCTCTGCCACTCTGAGCTCACCCAAAGGACTGAGTTTCACTGCACCTCAGTTTCTAATCTTACAGTTGTGAGGATTAAGTCAGACAATACCTGCAGAATTCCATCTTCATGTCAATTGCTCCATAAATGGCAGCTGCTTGTAGGTTCAATATTAACTGAATTATTTAGGCAGAAAATCACTTTCCACTTTTAAAGAAAAATAGGCCACTCTAGATCTACTCCTGAGTAACAAAAGAAAAAGCTACACAACAAGAAAATGTAGAATAATCGAACAGACACTTAACTGGGAACCAGAAGACCTGGGAGTTGACAGATGTGGCAAATTCCTATCTGATTCCAAGATAATCATTAACTTTCTCCTGGATGCCATTTTCTTCACCAGAAAATGTTGTAGCCAGAATCCATTATGTCTACTTGGTCTTCCAATGAGATTCCAAAGAACTACTTTACGGGACATTTCTTACATACACCTGGAGCCCAGATTTTGCACCAAGTTGTCATTTGCTTCTATGACTACCTCGTCCAAAGTCACTGACTCATTCAAAGTCCAAACAAAACTTTAAAAATATTATTTAACAAAAGATTTAACTAGATACAGAATCTAGGTCCATCTTGAACCTGAGCAATCAAGGAGAGATTAGTTTTCTAGATGTCAATTTGTTCTCTACTATAAGCAAGTTCTTCTGTACAGATCATCCCTGACGTTGGCCATCACTCTGCAACTAACAAAATGCTGCCATACATGTATGGTGTCCATGGTCACACTGCTGGCAGAGATTAGACCAGGATGGAACCCAGGCCCTCCAGGAGACAAAACGTTTCTTCTTTCCATGCTTTTTAGTGCCTGCTGATGACATGGCCCTAGCAACATCATAACACCATCCGGTTTTGATTGCTTGAATTGAGAAGAGACACAGAAGCTTGCACTCAATGTCTATTATTTAATAAGTGACAATGACTATTTGTCTTTGAATGCAATAACTTCATTTTATTTTCCCAGCACTTGGGTGACACTTCACAGAATTTTAATGAACAAATAAAAGGTAAAAATCAATTCCTTAATTTGGAAGTGGAAGTCCAGAGAGAGAAAGCCACTTGACCAGAGTCGCTCTGTCAGTAGTGCCAGGCCAGGATTCATTTCCAGATGCCTCATTGTGAGGCCTACGTTTAAACAAATCTCTTTTTTAAAGTTTTCTTCAGCTACATTAAGTGGTATGAAACGTATCTCATCTAAGGACCTCGTATAAATTTTAAACTATTAAATTTTATAATAGAAATTAAATATGTGTGGTAGAAGCTCAAAATCACCATATTTGTATTCTTGGAAGAAGGCAGTGGAGTACGACAGAAGACTGAATTTGCATAAGCTGGGAAGTTTCCTGTGTTTGTGCTTTGCTGTGATGCTGGGTCCACGGTGGAACATGTGGAATTCCCTGCTGGGCTGACTAGTTTGTCTCTCTTCTAGGCTGTAGGCTCATCTCAGTATGTTTTTGTTTCCATCAGCATAACTGCTCCACTTGTGCAATTGTCCCCTTCATGGTGAGACCTCAGAGGTCACTCACTATAGTGTGATGTCAAGACAAGGGCATCTTGTGCAAATTGGACAGAGGCAAGAGAGGGCACAAGCCACTAGCTTTGTGTGATGTTAGCAAGGCCCACTTTTCATCTCGGCTCAGGAGGCTGGCCCTGAGAATTTTAACAGCATGGGGAAATAAGATGTGTCCTGGTAGCAGCTAGAAAGAAGGCTTCTCTGGTGGCTCAGGGGTAAAGAATTCACCTGCCAAAGCAGGAGATGCAGGTTTGGTCCCTGGGCTAGGAAGATCCCTTGGAGAAAGAAATAGCAACCCACTCTGGTATTCTTGCCTGGAAAATCCCATGGACAAAGGAGCCTAGTGGGCTACAGCCCACGGGGTCACAAAGAGTCAGATGTAACTTAGTGACTGATCGAGTGAGTAAGCATCTAGAGAAGGAATTCTGGCTGCTGTGTCTACCAGAAGAACATGAAAATGAGAAAAGAGGGAATATTTTTGTGACACCTGGAACTCACCCCAAAGGGAGGCTAAACTATTTGGCAATTGAGGTGAAAGAGGAAATGAAATTGACCAGTTGTGCCTAGCCTGACCATCTATCCGGTCCAGAAATAATGACAGCATTCCAGAGATGAATTTGTCCCCAGAGACCTATGTAATACCTTCATTTCCTTTGCCGAGAGAATAAAAAGGAAATACCTAAGGTCACCTGGTGAATCTGTGGTGGTTAGGTCCAGTCCCATTTTCTCAGAGTGGTCATAACTGATTCAAATCTACCAAAATGAAGCCAATAATAGGGTATCAGGTCTTCAGAGTGAAATATTTAATGCACTATAGAGTTAAGCTTTCTCTTTCCTTCTATCTTTAACAAAATTGGCAAATGGCAGTCACATACATGGACTTGTGGGCTTCCTTGTTGCCTCAGTGGTAAAGAATCTGCCTACAATGCAGGAGACCAAAGCTTGATCCTTGGGTGGGAAAAGGCCTCTGGAGGAGGGCATGGCAACCCACTCCAGTATTCTTGCCTGGAGAATTCCATGGACAGAGGAGCCTGGCGGGTTACAGTCCAAAGGGCTGCAGAGTCAGACACAACTGAAGCGACTAAGCAGCCGCAGCATGTGGACTTACATGCCTGGTCTACCGTGTTGATTTAAAAATAAAAATAATAATAACTAGAACCTAATATATAACACAGGAAACTTTGCTCAATGTGTTTGGAAGCCTGGATGAGAGGCAGTTTGAGGGAGAACGAATACATGAATATGTACGGTTGAGTCCTTTTGCTGTCCATGTGAAGCTATCATAACATTGTTAATGGCTATACTCTAATATAAAACAAAAAATTTAACAAAAAAAGAAAAGAAGATGAAGCCATACGAAGTCCCATACCTGTTTGCCTATTCCATTCTATGCTATCCTCTATCTTCCTCACCTTTTTTTTTTCCCAACTACACTCCCAAAATGGCTTTCCTGATTTAATGATGCTACCCCATTTCTCTTATTTTGAACCTTGATGTCTATCAACAGTGATGCTGTTAGTTCAATTTTTTTATCCAGACCCCCAAAACTCCAGGACCTACTCACTGAAGAGAATCAACAACTCTGATCTGGGCAGGTCTACATTAAATTGGAGTCATTACAAGCCAATTAATTGACTCAAAGACTCATAAAAGAGAATCACAGCAGTAACCAGGAAATTCAGACTCTGGCCCCACTGCTTTCTTTGGTAAACTTTCTATCTTGATCTATGTTTTCTTCATCTGTTAAAGGAGGCAGTGAAACTTGAATTCTGGCTTCAATATTGGATGAATTTATGAATTGGAGGAGATCAGACAGGTAAAGAGAGGCTTTTCTGAATTAATGATGTCTCCCATCAAACCCATCACAAAGAAATTAACTTCCTGAAGGAGAATTATTCAGCTAAGCACATGCTGTGTAAATATGAGAAATGGCATTGATTTTCTTAATGTCACAAACTGTAAGCTAATTTATAAACTTCCAGATGTTCAAGCTGGTTTTAGAAAAGGCAGAGGAACCAGAGATCAAATTGCCAACATCCGCTGAATCATCAAAAAAGCAAGAGAATTCCAGAAAAACATCTACTTCTGCTTTAGTGACTATGCCAAAGCCGTTAACTGTGGATCAAGATAAACTGCGGAAAATTCTGAAAGAAATGGAAACACCAGACCGCCTGACCTGCCTCTTGAGTAACCTATATGCAAGTCAGAAAGCAACAGTTAGAACTGGACATGGAACAACAGACTGGTTCCAAATAGGAAAAGGAGTATGTCAAGGCTCTATATTGTCACCCTGCTTATTTAACTTCTATGCAGAGTACATCATGAGAAACACTGGACTAGAAGAAACACAAGCTGGAATCAAGATTGCTGGGAGAAATATCAATAACCTCAGATATGCAGATGATACCACCCTTATGGCACAAAGTGAAGAGGACCTAAAAAGCCTCTTGATGAAAGTGAAAGTGGAGAGTGAAAAAGTTGGCTTAAACCTCAACATTCAGAAAACGAAGATCATGGCATCCAGTCCCATCACTTCATGGAAAATAAATGGGGAAACAGTGGAAACAGTGTCAGACTTTATTTTGGGGGCTCCCAAATCACTGCAGTTGGTGACTGCAGCCGTGAAATTAAAAGATGCTTACTCCTTGAAAGAAAAATTATGACCAACCTAGATAGCATATTCAAAAGCAGAGACCTTACTTTGCCAACAAAGGTTCGTCTAGTCAAGGCTATGGTTTTTCCAGTAGTCACGTATGGATGTGAGTGTTGGACTGTGAAGACAGCTGAGTGCCGAAGAATTGATGCTTTTGAACCGTGGTGTTGGGGAAGACTCTTGAGAGTCCCTTGGACTACAAGGAGATCCAACCAGTCTATTCTAAAGGAAATCAGTCCTGGGATTTCTTTGGAAGGAATGATGCTGAAGCTGAAACTCCAGTACTTTGGCCACCTCGTGCAAAGAGTTGACTCATTGGAAAAGACTCTGACGCTGGGAGGGATTAGGGGCAGGAGAAGGGGACGACAGAGGATGAGATGGTTGGATGGCATCATCAACTTGATGGACGTGACTTTGAGTGAACTTTGGGAGTTGGTGATGGACAGGGAGGCCTAGTGTGCTGCAGTTCATGGGGTCGCAAAGAGTAGGACACGACTGAACGACTAAACTAACTGAACTGAATTTATTAAAAAAAGAAAAAATGAATCATCCTCGTTTACTGGGAGTTATTTCTCTTGTGATTCCCCCCCCCACCCCTTCCTCTGAATAGAGTATCCAAGGACTGGAATATTCTGAAGAACTTTTGAAGAAGCTGATTCTGCCATTGGAAGAACAGACGAAGTAGAATATTTTCCAGGACTCTCAATACCAATTGATGCCTACTTTTCCAAGTCTACTTTTCCATTGTTTATGCATCCTTTATATAGTAAAGCATCTGCCTACAATGCAGGAGACCCAGGTTCGATCCCTGAATCGGGAAGATTCCCTGAAGAAGGAAATGGCAACCCACTCCAGTACTCTTGCATGGAAAATCGAATGGACTGAGGAACCTGGTAGGCTACAGTCCACGGGGTCCCAGAGAGTCGGACAGGACTGAGTGACTTCACTTAACTTGTATCTCAAAGTAAGAGATGACACTCTTTTTGTCTGAAATAAACCTGGCCTCTTAACTCTGGATCCCCATCCTGTCATTAAGTATCTACCTCTCTTACTAAATGGGCTCTCTTGGTAGCTCAGATGGTGAAGAATCTGCCTGAAATGCAGGAAATGCTGGTTTGATCCCTGGGTCAGGAAGATCCTCTGGTGAAGGGAATGGCCACCCACTCCAGTATTCTTGCCTGGAGAATCCCATGGACAGAGAAGCCTGGTGGGCTACAGACTTAGCACTCAGGCTCTTTGCTACCTCATTGACTGTAGCCTGCCAAGCTCTTCCATCTATGGGATTTCTTGGGCAAGAATACTGGAGTGGGCTGCCATTCTCTTCTCCAGGGGATTTTCACTACCCAGGGATCAAACCTGCGTCTCCTATGGCTCCTGTACTGGCAGGAAGATTTTTTACCACTGCCACCTGGGAAGCCCCAACTTCTTTAATATCTGTGTTTTAATGGATTCCTCTTGAATCCTCCCTCCCACTTTGTAAGAAACCCCAGACAATCTCTTCAGCCTGCAATAGACCAACTCTCTCCTTTATTCATTCACAAACACCTATATAAAAAAGGGGGGGCCTCATTCTTTTGCAACAGAAACCTCCTCCCCCTGCCTTGTATCTGGCTCCTTTCATCCCTTCCCTGGACTCAGCACAACCCCTGGCTCATGATCCAGCCCTCAGACCTGTTGCTGACCACCTCTTCTCCCTTCTCCACAGCACAGTGTGAAATGTAGCTGCCTTGGGTCCCTCCCTGCATAACAGCCCCGGTGTTTCCTCATTG
The DNA here is from genome assembly GCA_006408675.1 of Madoqua kirkii. Taxonomy (NCBI): domain Eukaryota; kingdom Metazoa; phylum Chordata; class Mammalia; order Artiodactyla; family Bovidae; genus Madoqua; species Madoqua kirkii. The sequence goes on along the minus strand of SJYC01083716.1, from coordinate 11,642 downwards.
TCTCCCAAAGCCCACACTTCTTGGCCTCCATCATCCGACTGGACACTACCTAGCAGATTCTTCCTCTGAATGCATGTGCACCTCTGTGAATTGGCACCTACCTTTTCTACTGTAGGGAAGACATGTCTGGGAAGCCTGGTTAGTGGCCCTCATGTGGTTTAATTCCTGATGGGCAGCTTGAGCTCACCTTCCACCAGCGTCTTTCCTTGTGGACTGGAGGTGTCCAGAGCATCCTCAGGACAGCATAGCTGACTCCAGCAGACCTCTCGAGCCAGTCTCCCTCTACCTCCAACCCATATCAAAGAAAAGCTGAATAAATGTTTGAAAGAGTCAACTTAGTAAAAGCATCAACTTTCCAAAACTGATCTAGAAGTTTAATATAATTCCTATCAAACTTCCAGCAAAGTTTTTGTAATATAGATAAACTTACTCTAAAATTTATATGTAAAAGAATAAGCACCAAGATAATTAAAGCAATCTTGAATGAGACCAGGAAAGTGGAGGAATCACTTTTCCCAATTGGCAGGATTACAATATAGCTATAATAATCAAAGCAGTACAGAATTCATGACAGAGATCAATAAAGCAGAACAGAGAACCCAGAAATAGACTCACACAAAGAGAATTGACTGATTTTCGACAAAGGTGTAAAAGGAAGTCAATGAAAGAGGACAGACTTTTCAATAAATAAATGGTGCTGAAGCAACTGGACATCCATGGGCAGGAAGCAGACGAATGAATGAATAAATGAACAAAATTTGATATAATCTAGCTTAAGGGATTGAGCTCCTTGAAAAATAGAAACAATTTCTGATTAATCTCTGGGACCTAGCACAGCATCTGGAACATACAGACACTCTGTGGATAATGAATAAATGGATGATTTGTCAATGCCTGTAGCCCAAGTACACATTTGAGATGCTTCTCTTGGGGAAGAACCATCTGCACTGAATTTCAGAGCTGTACAGGATTTGTCTTGAGATAAACTCTAAGACAGACAGTCTGTTCAGTGGAAAGAACACTGACAGCAGATAGTTTTGGAGAAAGCTCAGATCTGAGTTTAAGCACCAGCTTACTAAGGTTCTCACCAAGGCTTTGCACTCTGGAACAGTTATCAACTATCATTGGACCTCAAATTCTTCATCTATAAAGTGTGAAAGAGAGTATTTACCCCAAAGGTTATATAAAGATTCATGTTCATATTAAGCACAAACAGTGCCCAGATATGAGACTAAAAAAAATTATCTCTATCCATTCAATGATCTTAAAAAGTGTTAAACCAGAATCTGTCTTTATAAAAGAATGCAAATTGTTGAAAAAAATTAAATAATAGTAAGCTGAAGTAGTCTTACTTTTGGTTTTAGCTAAACAGCTTTTTCTGATCTTACTCAGAAATGCCCCCAGTAAGAATTCTGAATTCATAAATAGCCTTTTTTTGATCTTACTCAGAAATGCCCCCAGTAAGAATTCTCAATTCATAACCAAAGTCATAGCTATTATCACTTGGATTTCTCTAAATAATTCCTACTGAAGCAATCACAGCCAATAGCCAGTAACACATGGATGAATGACACTTTTCATTTCTCCCAAGCCAACTCTGTTTGGAACTGTTTAAATGAAAATAGATTCCTTCTGTTCATGGGATTCTTGCAGCAAGACTACTGGAGTGGTTTGCCATTCTCTCCTCCAGGGGACCATGTTTTGTCAGAATTCTCCACTATGACCCATCCATCTTGGGTGGCCCTGTAGGGCATGGCTCATAGCTTCACTGAGTTATGCAAACCTCTTCACTATGACAAGACAAGGCTGTGATCCGTGAGGGGGGAAATGTTAAGGAACATCTGTGGGTTAACAGCCAAATATGTTAACCAGTTGTGCCACAGAGACACTTTGAATTGTGTTGCTAAAGAATTGTCAACATTCATTGGATCAAATTGCCAACAGCCCTTAGTTCAGTTCAGTTCAGTCACTCAGTCGTGTCCGACTCTTTGCGACCCCATGAATTGCAGCACGCCAGGCCTCCCTGTCCATTACCATCTCCCAGAGTTCACTCATACTCATGTCCATCAAGTCCGAGATGCCATCCAGCCATCTCATCTTCGATCGTCCCCTTCTCCTCCTGCCCCCAATCCCTCCCAGCATCAGAGTCTTTTCCAGTGAGTCAACACTTCTCATCAGGTGGCCAAAGTACTGGAGCTTCAGCTTTAGCTTCATTCCTTCCAAAGAAATCCCAGGGTTGATCTCCTTCAGAATGGACTGGTTGGATCTCCTTGCAGTCCAAGGGACTCTCAAGAGTCTTCTCCAACACCATAGTTCAAAAGCATCAATTCTTCAGCACTCACCCTTCTTCATAGTCCAACTCTCACATCCATACATGACCACTGGAAAAACCATAGCCTTGACTAGACAGACCTTAGTTGGCAAAGTAATGTCTCTGCTTTTCAATATATTATCTAGGTTGGTCATAACTTTTCTTCCAAGGAGTAAGCGTCTTTTAATTTCATGGCTGCAATCACATCTAAAACCAGCTTGAACATCATGGAGTTCATGGTTCATGTATTGCTGAAGCCTGGCTTGGAGAATTTTGAGCATTACTTCACTAGCATGTGAGATGAGTGCAATTGTGCAGTAGTTTGAGCACTCTTTGGCATTACCTTTCTTTGGAATTGGAATGAAAACTGACCTTTTCCAGTCCTGTGGCTACTGCTGAGTTTTCCAATTTGCTGGCATATTGAGTGCAGCACTTTCACAGCATCATCTTTTAGGATTTGAAACAGCTCAACTGGAATTCCATTACCTCCATTAGCTTTGTTTGTAGTAATGCTTTCTAAGGCCCACTTGACTTCACATTCCAAGATGTCTGGCTCTAGATTAATGATCACATCATCCTGATTATGAAAAGGCAAAATCCCTTGGATCATCGGAAAAGCAAGAAAGTTCCAGAAAAACATCTACTTCTGCTTTATTGACTACACCAAAGCCTTTGACTGTGTGGATCACAATAAACTGTGATCTGACCTGCTTCCCAAGGAATCTGTACACAAGTCAAGAAGCAACAATTAGAACTGGACATGAAACAATGGACTGGTTCCAAATAGAGAAAAGAACACATCAAGGCTTTATATAGTCATCCTGCTTATTTAACTTCTATGTACAGTACATCATGTGAATTGCTGGGCTGGATGAAACACAAGCTGGAATCAAGATTGCTGGGAGAAATATCAGTCACCTCAGATATGCAGATGACACCACTCTTATGGCAGAAAGTGAAGAACTAAAGAGTCTCTTGATGAAAGTGAAAGAGAAGAGTGAAAAGCTGGCTTAAAACAAAGCTAGCTTAAAACTCAACATTCAGAAAACTAAGATCATGGCATCTGGTCCCATCACTTCATGGCAAATAGATGGGGAAATAATGGAAACAGTGAGGGATTTATTTTCTTGGGCTCCAAAATCACTACAGATGGTGACTGCAGCCATAAAATTAAAAAACACTTACTCCTTGGAAGAAAAGTAGTGACCAACCTAAACAGCATATTAAAAAGCAGAGACATTATTTTGCCAACAAAGGTCCATCCAGTCAAAGCTGTGGTTTTTCCAGCAGTTGTATACAGCAGTCATGTATGGATGTGAGAGCTGGATTATAAAGAAAGCTGAATGCCAAAGAATTGATGCTTTTGAACTGTGGTGTTGAAGAAGACTCTTGAGAGTCCTTTGGATTGCAAGGAGATCCAACCCATCAATCCTAAAGGCAATCAACCCTGAATATTCATTGCAAATACTGGTGCCGAAACTGAAGCTCCAATACTTTGGCCACCTGATTCGAAAAACTGACTCATTTGAAAAGACCCTGATGCTGGGAAAGATGGAAGGTGGGAGGAGGAGGGTACAACAGAGGATGAGACGGTTGGATGGCATCGCTGACTCAATGCACATGTGTTTGAGTAAATTCCGGGAGTTGATGATGGACAGGGAGGCCTGGCTTGCTGCAGTCCATGGGGTTGCAAAGAGCTGGACATGACTGAGCGACTGAACTGAACTGAACTGTATTCTCTGAATTTTTAGCTGTTATAAAATTTTCATCTTTGTCTTCCCTTCAAGCCCATATGTGCAGGGACCAACTTTGCAGCACTCAGTGAAGTCACCTATAGTTCCCAAGAAAACCCAGTAAATCCTAATGTTCAGAGATGAAAGGAGAAAATGAGCACTGAATTCCTTTGTCATTAAAATTCCTTCCTTGCCGGCTGAGTTCCTGTGGATTTGAATGAATTATCTAAGAATCAGTGTTAGTGCTTAATTGGAAGACAGAGGAAACCACAAAGAGTCTGACAAGAAAGAGCAGACGAAATAGAAATGTCTCTAGGCATTGAAAAGTTTGACAGGCGAGAGGAGTTTGTGATTTGAAAAGCAGCTGGAGAACATGAGTCAGCAGGAGATAACTAAAAAAAGTTAAATAATTAAGCTTACATAATAGCTATCTGATTGACTATCTAGATGTGGTTTTAATTAACACTTCTAACCTCTTTTTGTCGGTAACTATATATTATCCAATCTAAAAGTGGAGAACTTTCATTATTACCAAAAATCATTCATCTACATACAGAGTGTTGGGGGATTTATTTCCAAATTTAGCAAAGGAGCTACTGTCCTTCCAACTCCCTTCCTTCTCCCCTCCTCTCCACACAAACTCCCTTACAATTTCCCCTGAGTGGAAATTGAGGACTTGGCTCCTCCTTCATCATTTTCTGTAGGTAAAGTGAAAGTGTTAGTCCATAGTCCTGCCTGACTCTTTGCTACATCATGGATTGTAACTTGCAAGGCTCCTCTGTCCATGGGATCCTCCAGGTAAGGGATGGGTTGCCATCCCTTCTCCAGGGGATCTTCCCCACCCAGAGGTCAACCCAGGTCTCCTGCCCTGCAGACAGATTCTTTACCCTCTGAGTCATCAGGGAAACCTTTCTATATGTAAGGAAACTGTAGTCTGAGAGCAAACACCTGGCAGGTAATAATAAGGGAATTCCCATTCACAGAGCCCTGATTGGCTCCAGGCTAAGTGGCTTCAGTCGTGTCCCACTCTTTGCGACCACATGCACTGTAGCCCTCCAGGCTCCTCTGTCCCTGGGATTCTCCAGACAAGAATACTGGAGTGGGTTGCCATTTTCTTCTCCAGGGGTTCATGCTGACCCAGGGATCAAACTCAGGTCTCCTGCATTGCAGGCAGACTCTTTACTGTCTGAGGCATCAGGGAAGCCCTTATATAAATATATTTACATATATTTCTATATGTAAATTGGGATGTAATGATATGAAGAACAGAATCAAGAATGATTCTTGAGCAGGTTTACTGGAAGGGGGCCCTTTCCTGGACAGAATAGGGGGTGGAGTTGGCAAAGTTTAAGAAGATTTAGTCTTCTCACCTTTGAAGAGCTCTGAGCTACGTTTAAGACAGATCAATAAATAAATGTCCCTGGTATAAAGAAAGTAAAAGGTCTGCAAAGGAGGACAGAAAATTTTCCCAAGTTTGGGGGACAGAGTTGGGGAGAAAAGCAAGGAAGAGATATTGGAGTTGTTACTGAAAGCTCAGCCTCTGGGCAAGAGAGTTCCAGAAAAACATCTGTTTCTGCTTTATTGACTATGCCAAAGCCTTTGACTGTGTGGATCACAATAAATATGGAAAATACTGAGAGAGATGAGGATACCAGACCACCTGACCTGCCTCTAGAGAAAGCTATATGCAGGTCAGGAAGCATCAGTTAGAACTGGACATGGAACAACAGACTGGTTCCAAATAGGAAAAGGAGTACGCCAAGGCTGTATATTGTCACCCTGCTTATTTAACTTCTATGCAGAGTACATCATGAGAAACACTGGACTGGAAGAAACACAAGCTGGAATCAAGATTGCAGGGAGAAATATCAACAACCTCAGATATGCAGATGACACAACCCTTATAGCAAAAAGTGAAGAGGACCTAAAAAGCCTCTTGATGAAAGTAAAAGAGGAGAGTGTAGTGATGCTTTCTAAGGCCCATTTGACTTCACATTCCAAGATGTCTGGCTCTAGATTAGTGATCACATCATCATGATTATGGGATTGTGAAGATCTTTTTTGTACAGTTGTTCCGTGTATTCTTGCCACCTCTTCTTAATGTCTTCTGCTTCTGTTAAGTCCATACCACTTCTGTCCTTTATCGAGCCCATCTTTGCATGAAATATTCCCTTGATAAAAATGTGCTGGCATATTGAGTGCAGCACTTTCACAGCATCATCTTCCAGGATTTGAAACAGCTCAACTGGAATTCCATCACCTCCACTAGCTTTGTTCGTAGTGATGCTTTCTAAGGCCCATTTAACTTCACATTCCAAGATGTCTGGCTCTAGATTAGTGATCACATCATGATTATCTAGGTCATGAAGATCTTTTTTGTATAGTTCTTCTGTGTATTCTTGCTGCCTCTTCTTAATATCTTCTGCTTCTGTTAGGTCCATTCCATTTCTGTCCTTTATTGAGTCCATTTTTGCATGAAATGTTCCCTTAATATCTCTAATTTTCTTGAAGAGATCTCTAGTCTTTCCCATTCTATTGTTTTCCTCTATTTCTTTGCATTGATCGCTGAAGAAGGCTTTCTTATCTCTTCTTGCTATTCTCTGGAACTCTGCATTCAGATGCTTATATCTTTCCTTTCCTCCTTTGCTTTTTGCTTCTCTTCTTTTCACAGCTCTTTGTAAGGCCTCCCCAGACAGCCATTTTGCTTTTTTGCATTTCTTTTCCATGGGGATGGTCTTGATCCCTGTCTCCTGTGCAATGTCACGAACTTCATTCCATAGTTCATCAGGCACTCTATCTATCAGATCTAGGCCCTTAAATCTATTTCTCACTTTCACTGTATAATCATAAGGGATTTGATTTAGGTCATACCTGAATGATCTAGTGGTTTTCCCTATTTTCTTCCATTTAAGTCTGAAATTGGTAATAAGGAGTTCATGATCTGAGCTACAGTCAGTTCCTGGTATTGCTTTTGTTGACTGTATAGAGCTTCTCCATCTTTGGCTGTATAGAATATAATCAATCTGATTTTGGTGTTGACCATCTGGTGATGTCCATGTGTAGAGTCTTCTCTTGTGTTGTTGGAAGAGGGTGTTTGCTATGACCAGTGCATTTTCTTGGCAAACTCTGTGAGCCTAGTAAATAATATTCTGGTAGCTAAAGCAGAAATTTAAAGGCAACATTTTATCAACCGTAATTTAATTTGCCCAACATCTGTTGCTAAAAGTGCAGTGCTTATATTTGGACAACAGGTACTCATAAAAATGTTCGTATACTTTTTCTTTGGTGACCAAAATTTCATTTCTTTCACTAGATGAACATTTTCATCATCACAGCAAATAAGCTGAGCTTGTTTATGCCTCCGTTTATTCTCCGTTATCTTCAGACGTTTGATCTAACAGCAGCCATGCTTTCTCAGGCTCCCCAGTGGCGCAGTGGTATAGAATCCACCTGCCCTGGGTGGGGAAGATCCCCTGGAGGAGGAAATGGCAACCCTCTCCAGTATTCTTGCCTGGAGAGTCCCATGGACGGAGGAGCCTGCCAGGCTACAGTCCATGGGGTCACGAGAGCTGGACTGGACTTAGTGACTAAACCTTCACCAGTGGTTAATTACTAAGTCTGGGAGGCAAGCCAGTATTTGAAAAGGTGAATATTTTAGTGTTTTGAATCCTGAAATATTCCTTCATGTTTCAGTCAACAATAGGTTTGATCAGAAGCTCTCAGTCTGCACTTCAATTAGCAACAGGATCAAATGTTAACAATTCTGTAAACGCACTTTCTCAGCCTACTGTCTAAGAGGCTTTACAATCTTGGGGATTCTTTAAACGTTAAAAAAAAAAATCCCTGGTCTAAGGGAAGTGAACTTGGAAGTAATGCAGATACTTAGAGGAAATGTGCTTGTAATAGTTATTCTATGATGCAGACAAAGAAAAAGTGTCAAATAATAGAGTTACTATTTGAAACCATAATGGTTAAAAAAAAAACAAAAAAAACCTCTAATCAAAGAGGAGGTAAAACAAAGCACTTTTCATACAATACAGGCCTCTTAGCCACACTGGTATTCCTTGAAAGTGAGGAATTGATTATTCTACAGATTCAAAACACAGTCTATTTATGCCAGTTAGGCCACAGAACAGATCACTGCATTTATGCATAATTAAACTGACTTCAAGATATGAAGGAAAATTCAACGTTAGTTGAACAAAATTAATTTGCTCTGAGACAAGGAAGAAAATATGTTTGTAGTACCCAGAGCAGTAAAACATGCTACACTAGTTTTGAATTAATTAGACCTTTCGTGGCCACAGTGAGCTTTTCATATCAATATCTACAGGAAGGGGCATTTCAATTCAATCAATGTTTGGGAGACATCTTTTAAGAAAATAAAAGGGCAAATGCATATGGCTATCCATTTTCCGGCTCCTTTGTGAGTATCTGTGGCTCACTGTTTCTAAGGAGGTCTTCTGAACACGGGATAGAATGCTTCTCTGCAGATGCTTTCCAAAGCGGGAGGGGCAGGGGGCCACTGCTTGTCCATCTTCGGGTCCCGTCTCCTGCCACTGACCTCCAGTGAGCCCCCCATTCTGGTGCCACGTCCCTGAAATGGGTTCACCCCTGCAGATCCCGCAGACCCGCTCCTGCAGCAGACCCTGGCCCAGAGCCCATGCTCTGGGGAAGCTGTGTCTGTGCCGAGCATCTCCAGCCCCAGGACGGTCCTGCATCCTGGGAGGGAGCTCGAGATTAGTAGACGACACAGCCAGTGATCCTTCCTGGGAACAACTCTCTTCTGTGCAACGCAGGCCAAAATGTGAGTGCATGTGTGCTAAGTCGCTTCAGTCGTGCCTGACTCTTTGCCATCCCGTGGACCACAGCCCACCAGCCTCCTCTGTCCATGGGGTCCTCCAGGGAAGAGTACTGGAGTGGGCCGCCCCCTCCAGGGCATTTCCCTACCCAGAGACTGAACCTGCAGCTCTTACGTCTCCTGCCTTGGCAGGTGGGTTCTTTACCACTAGCGCCGCCTGGGGAGCCCTCCAGACCAAAATACTTGAGCTGATTTCATCCTTAGAGAATTCACCACGAAGACCACCTCCATACGCCATCAGATTTAGGCCCAGTGTTCCTCGGTCTCTTGTATCCCTCAGTCACACGAAATGTGTGTTTTTAGAGTGTTCAGGGCCTCTTTCTATTACACATGAATTTTGCAAGGGTTATCAGCAAGCAGTGATTTCCTGGTGAGGGTTTACAGGCAAGAGATGTGGGTGATTTTACCAAGCCAGTGCATGGGGTGTAAGGGATGACTGGGAAATAGACCCGTCGTCACTGCAGGATGTCCTGTTTACCATAAAATGTTTAAACAGGTGGGAGAGTGCAGTATTCCAAGGACACGCTCTTCTGTACCCGGACACACACACGTGCCATGTTATACCTGACCCAACACCTGTCAACAGCATGGGGTCATTATATGTCACGCCACCCAGAGCCTTCTGGTGACATAGATGTTTTGAGTACTTGTCTTCCTGTGAAAGAATTGGATTAATCTGTCTAAAAGCTAAAGCTCTGGACTAGCTGGCTCTAACAATATTCCCCAAATAAGTACAGACGTGTTTAGAATCTTTAGCTACAATCAAATTTAGTAATATGCATTTCTTGGGTGCCTATACACATGCATCCAGTCACATACACACATCAGCACGATCTATTCTACACACATAGATTGCTCATAAGTCTTAAACCTAAAACCACTATTCACTCTGGATTTGTAGTGAACGAAGAGTCCCTTCATTTCTCCAAAAAGGCCATATTTTAAGCTGGTGCGAAAGTAACTGCGATTTTGCACTGTTGAACTTTGCCATTTGATATTGGAATATATTCTTAAATAAATGTGGCTGTGTTATACATCATTTTAATGCACGTTTCTCACTTTATGTTTTTCTGGTAATGACTTATTACTTGTTGTTTATTTTAATTTATTCTAGACTACAGATATGATGTTAAGCAAATTCAAGTTTTTTTTATTCGAGTTCAAAATGGGTTGTTAAGCAGCAGAGACAACCCACAAGAACACATTTGGCCTGGGAACTGCTAATGAACGTACAATGCAATGGTGTTCTGCAAAGGAGATGAGGGCTTTGACGATGAGGGGCGTGATGGCCAGCCATCAGAAGTTGGCAACGACCAGCTGAGGGCATCATCAAAGCTGGTCCTCTGACAGCTACACCAGGCGCTGCCCAAGGACTCGCCGTCGACCACTCTACGGTCTTCCGGCGTTTGAGGCAAATTGGAAAAGAGAAAAAGCTCGATTAGTGGGTGTCTCGGGAGCTGACTGAAAATCAAAAACACTGTCCTCTTGAAGTGTCATCTCTTATCCCATGCGACAGCAGCGAACCATTTCTCAAGCTGACTGTGATGTGCAACGAAAAGCAGATTTCACATGACAACCGGGCGACGGCCAGCTCAGCGGCTGGACGGAGAAGAAGCTCCAAAGTGCTTCCCAAAGCCAAGCTTGCCCCCAAAAGTGGGCCTGGTCACCGGTGGTCTGCTGCCAGTCTGACCCGCTAATTTTCTAAATCCTGGCAAAGCCGTTACATCTGAGAAGTATGCTCAGCAAATCGATGAGGTGCCCGGAAAGCCTCAGCGCTGGCATCGGTCGACAGAAAGGGCCCAGTTCTCCTCCGAGACAACGCCTGACTGTGCGGCACTGTCGGCGCTTCCAGAGTTGGACAGACTGGGCTACCAGGCTTGGCCTCCTCCGCCATCTTCACCTGACCTCTCGCCAACCCAATACCAGTCCTTCCAGCACCTCAGCAACTTTTTGCAGGGAAAACGCCTCAGCAGGAGGCAGAAAATGCTTTCCAAGAGTTCGCAGAATCCCAGAGGACAGATTTTTATGCTACAGGAATAAGCAGACGTATTTGTTGCTGGTAAAAATATGTTCATTGTAATGGTTCCTATTTTGATTAATAAAGATGTGTTTAAGCTGAGTTATAATGATTTAAAATACATGGACCCAAATCACAACTGCTTTCGTACCAATCTAAATATATCAGTAGTGAAGAGCGCCTCCTAAGGGCACGTCTGGGACCGTGAGGACAGATAAACTGAAAGTCTGAGTGAGGAGCGCTCCTCGGCTCCCCAGAGGCAGCTGTGGCCTGAACCTCAGCGTTCCCGGGGATTTGGTTTCTTCTGTTAACCAGGAGGCTGAGGTCCATGTGGGAAGGAGAATTTGGTTTTGGCCCTAGATGTCACACAAAGCCAGACACTCCAAAGGCTGCTACTGCAATGGAAGAAACGCCGTAAAAAAAACAAAATAAGTAAAAACTAGTCCACAGACACAGACAAGCAACACAGAAACATCTGGGTGGACTCTGGGAGGGCAAAGCTCACTCTAGAGAAGTCGCAACCACAGAGGGGCCCTTCTTGGCTTCAGGGATTTAGTGCAGGCTGCAGGTGCGCTTGGGACATTTTAACTAAGGAATTAGGATTAGAGTGGCCCCGGGTCTTAAAAGACCCTGAGCACAGGGCACAGCAGCGAGCTCCAGCCTGCAGCGGCCCCCAAGGCCTTGCCAGCTGGGAGAGAGCTGCATCCCGACACTATTTTC
>SJYC01083715.1:0-33439 GCA_006408675.1 Madoqua kirkii | reverse complement strand
TTGGGGACGACGCAAATTCATTACATTGATTCAGCTCAGCTCGGTTCTGCAGTCATGTCCGATTCTTCACATTTACCACGTGCTTTATTTGTGTTATTATTACTTCAGTTCCACCTCAGAGCAGCTGGCATTAGACCCTGGAGGCTGGGGACCGCCGCTCTTCGGGGCTAACCCTTGACCCAGGACTCTCCCGGCCCGGCCGCCAAGGGGCAGCGAGTCACAGCAAGTCACACCCCAAAGGACAAACACCAGGAGACACGAGCTCCCCTGAGCGGCGGTCAGCAGACGCAATGAACAGCAGTACGGAAAGCCTGAGAGCTCAGGGGACACAGCGATCGGTTACAGACAGTGAAACGAGCGCGTCGAAGACAGACACAAGAACTGGAAACAGGAGAAAAGAACCAGAAACAGCGTTCAAAACGCGCAGATCTGAGAGAGCAAAGAACAGCTCTTAGAAACGGGGGAGGTCACTGAAGTTAGAACGCGCGGTGTGCCTTCAACATCCAACTAATAACGGCTCCGAAGGAGCACGTAAACCATGAGAACGCAGAAGGTACTAGAATGAAGCACAGAGAGATGCAGAGCTGGAAAACAAAAGAAGTCGGGGAAGACAGAGAAAATGAGAAAGAGCAGCACGAGAGGGGGGCATCCACAGAGACGCCGGCCAAGAATCTTCCTAACTCGGGAAAATATACGCCTCTGATGCTTTGCAAATCGAAGTCTCAAGCAGAATAAACAAAACGAAACTTCTACCTAGGATCAGCGGTGTAAAATCAGAAATCTCTGTACACACCAGCATGCACACACACAACAATGTTTACTTTTTTACCCCGTTTGATCTCACACCTATTTTGCCCTGACGACGGTGCCAGGGCCCGGAAGCATGAAGCTGCTTAAGTCAGGCTCCCAGGTCTTAGCATGCTTGCTTCTTCGGCAAAGACAGGGATGCAGTCACACAAGATATATAACCCGTATGAGCTCCCCGGCAGAGGCGAGCACAGGACATCTGGAGTTCAGCAGCGAGAGACTACACGTGGTCCCTGTCACCAGGAAGGACCTTGGAAGGAGTCAGGCAAAGCGTCAAAGGATGGAGGTGCTTGAGACGGACTTTTAGAATGAGGGTGCTTTCTGCGAAGAAGGAAGAGCGTGAAGGCTTTGCCTCATCCATCCACTCACTCACGCACTCCTTCACTCAGCCACCCGCCCATTCATTCATTCAGACACTGGTTAATGCCCTCCTTCACCGTTCACCCCCTGAACCCACTCAGCCAGAATCTTGCCACCGGAGGACAGCAGACTTGGTGGGAGCCGGGAGGAGACCAGCCGGGCAGGACTAGGTGGAGAGGGGCTCACCTGATCAGGCAGAGCAGCGCGCTGCAGAGCAGCGATTTCAGATTCTTTCTCCGTCATGAAAACTTTGACTATGAATCTTAAGGGGTTTCAGCACATAAGACAGGTGAAACAGAGATGCTCAGATGCTCAGACGAGGAGGAGTGTGGACGCGTGTGAGTGGGCGTAAGAGTGTATGTGTGTGGGCGTGTTCACAGTTGGAGCCCTGTGAGTCACAAGTCTCTGTTCTCAGGTCTGCATTTCATTTACTAGGTCATGTGTATTCACAGAGATTTTATACTTCAGCAGTACCGTTACAAGAAATCCCTCTGGTCATCTGTTTCACCTAAGTGGTTACGGCTGGTACATATATGATCTTCTCATTTTTGTACATTCTTGTTTTGTAACTCAAAACACTACTGAAATGTATTATTAGTGGAAATACTGTGCCACAAATTAACTGAATTTTCTAGGTAAACTTTCATTTTACTGGTAAATAATATTAATTTTGTCTTATCCTTGATAATGTTTATTTCTTTTTATTTTCTTCCCTTATCACAATTATGAAAACTTCTGGATCAATTTGATACTGAATCATTTTCACAACTAAATATGATGCATACCTAGGCCTTGGGATAATACTTTTTTCTTAAGAAAGACTCCTTTTACCTATAATTAAAAAAAAAGATTTCGGACTTGAATGTACAGTCTTTTTGGCACCTATAGAAGTGGTTGTTTTATTCTTCTGTTTTTACTTATCAACGTGATGCGTAGTACTAATAATTAAGTTTCCTCATCCTGATCATTGAGTATCTTTTAATGGATTTTAGATTCTACTTGTTAATATTTTATTTATGCTTATGTAACTAAAACCAGATAGTTTATATTCATTTCTTTAGTTGGTATACCTTTTGATATATTACAGTATAGACATTCTGGATTTTAAGTATTTTTTAAAACGTTTGACAGTGACGCTAGTTGTAAAAGTGGAAAATACAGGGAGCCAATAAATCATCCTCTAACAATCTGAGAACAGCAACAGTGTGACCTATTTACTTCAGATCTTTGTTTCTTATTAATAAATTTCACAAATAAAGTTAACATTCCCATCTATTCATTTCTTTCCTTATTAGACAGAAAAAGTATGATCAATTCTGTGTCAATGTTCTCAGTCTATTTTTTAAAAATTAAACTGTATCAATACCTGTTTGTACCTATAAAATATGTAAGGTTGCTGTATTTGAAAGTATATAAACATTGTGTACATTATATGCCTCATTCAGCAAATTACTTTAACCCAACTTTAGATTTATAAGATCTATTCTTACATAGAGTTTAGGTTCATTTCTTGATACCGTTTTAAAAATCCTCCACCACGACCACAACCTGATTACTTTATTTCCTGAAGTAAAGTCATTTCTTTCCTACTTAGGCATCTGCATCTTTGAACAGTGCGTTTTATGTCCATGATTTTTACGCACACGTGTGGGGCTCCCTAAGCAACGCTTCTCCACCAGGATGACTGGGCGCTGGGCTCCCATCGCTCGTGGCTGTGGGCCGTCCCGCGGGGGGAAGGGGGCTCTGCCATCCCACTGCCTCTGCTCATGAGCTGTCAGTGGCACCCCTCCCCAAGGGGCCAGAACCACAGACGTGCCCACATGCTGCCCAGAGCACCCTGTGGGGTAACACCCCCTGCCTTGGCACGTTATGCCCGTGGCCAGCCTGCACAAACACAGCTCCCCAGAGCGGCCGTCCAGATCGAAACTCTCGTCGGGGGTGTGTCAGTGCGGAGCCCATCATATTATCTGTTTCGTTTTACTGATGCAAATATTTTCACTGTGAAATGGTACCCAATTATCCTTTCAGCAACAGGGAGCCAATAAATCATCCTCTAACAATCTGAGAACAGCAACAGTGTGACCTATTTACTTCAGATCTTTGTTTCTTATTAATAAATTTCACAAATAAAGTTAACATTCCCATCTATTCATTTCTTTCCTTATTAGACAGAAAAAGTATGATCAATTCTGTGTCAATGTTCTCAGTCTATTTTTTAAAAATTAAACTGTATCAATACCTGTTTGTACCTATAAAATATGTAAGGTTGCTGTATTTGAAAGTATATAAACATTGTGTACATTATATGCCTCATTCAGCAAATTACTTTAACCCAACTTTAGATTTATAAGATCTATTCTTACATAGAGTTTAGGTTCATTTCTTGATACCGTTTTAAAAATCCTCCACCACGACCACAACCTGATTACTTTATTTCCTGAAGTAAAGTCATTTCTTTCCTACTTAGGCATCTGCATCTTTGAACAGTGCGTTTTATGTCCATGATTTTTACGCACACGTGTGGGGCTCCCTAAGCAACGCTTCTCCACCAGGATGACTGGGCGCTGGGCTCCCATCGCTCGTGGCTGTGGGCCGTCCCGCGGGGGGAAGGGGGCTCTGCCATCCCACTGCCTCTGCTCATGAGCTGTCAGTGGCACCCCTCCCCAAGGGGCCAGAACCACAGACGTGCCCACATGCTGCCCAGAGCACCCTGTGGGGTAACACCCCCTGCCTTGGCACGTTATGCCCGTGGCCAGCCTGCACAAACACAGCTCCCCAGAGCGGCCGTCCAGATCGAAACTCTCGTCGGGGGTGTGTCAGTGCGGAGCCCATCATATTATCTGTTTCGTTTTACTGATGCAAATATTTTCACTGTGAAATGGTACCCAATTATCCTTTCAGCTTGCATTTCCTTGATTGCTTGTGAGAATATGCATCTTTTCAGTGACCATTGGAACTCTGGGGTTTCCTTTCTGCATAAGCTGCCTTCTGAAAAGGGAACAAAGAATTGTCTGCAATCGGTAATTTCTGCAATGCTTTAAACAACTTTCTGTTCTTTGAAGCTTTGGAACTTCCTGGGCGTGCCTTCTTTCAGGGATGGAAATTATCCAGGATCCTTCTGGTTTTCATCTCATTTGATTTTTCGTTTTTTTTTAAGAGTCAGTGTCAACGGATTCTTGTTTCTTTAGCGTCACACCCTCCACCATTCTATACCCTTTGTTTCTGCCACCAGGGATCAATATCTAGTCTTCTAGTGGCCTTTTGTTCACTTGCTTTTACTCCCGCGTTTGGTTTCTAACTTTATTACTCGGTAGACAGAGAATAAACCCTGTACAATTTCTGAATTGGGGAATTTATTAAACTTTACTCTGCGGCCTAAGATGTGCTCAATTTTTTAATAAGTATACCACAGACACCTGAAACACGGTGTTTACATGAAACGCGCAGACTTTGCTCTGAGCTTTCATCTGCTTACCCTGTGCATCTCAGCTTGTCATTTTACCTTGGGTTATTTCAGTTCAAAAGTAAACACAGCTTTAGGCTAATTCCTTTTCTATGAACTTTCACTTTACAGACTGATTCATGCGGTCCTTCACACAACCCGTGCCGTCTGCCCAGACACCCCTTTTACCTACCCAGGGATCAAACCCACGTCTCCTGCATGGCAGGAGGGTTCTTTACCAGTGAGCCACCTAGGAAGTCCACATATTCTTATATATATTACAAGTAAAGCTACTTTCTCCTGCTTTATATTTGAGCTGTGGCACGCACTCATCTAGAAATTCATCTATCTTGGATGCTAACATATTGGTTGGCCAAAAAGTTCACTCAGGTTTTTCCATAAGATGTTTTGAATTAACGAACATTTTGTCCAACACATATAAGAAAAGAATGCCTTGGAGAGAAGTCGCTCAGTTATGTCTGACTCTTTGCGACCCCATGGACTGTAGCCCACCAGGCTCCTCCATCCATGGGATTTTCTAGGCAAGAGTACTGAGGTGGGTTGCCATTTCCTTCTCCAGGGGATCTTCCTGACCCGGGGATTGAACCTAGGTCTCCCACGTTGCAGGCAGACGCTTTATCGTCTGAGCCACCAGGGAAGCCTCTTGATACATGTGAAGGACTGAACAAAGATCTGTTGAAAAGGAGTTTGGGAAGGGCGTGTGGCAGGCTGGCGGATGGTGGAGAGGGGTCGGTGAGGCGGGGCCCAGCAGACCAGAGATCAAGCTTCTCTTTCCCTTTCCATCCTCACTGGGAAGGAAACCCCACAGCCCCGAGTCACTTAATCCAGAGCACCCCACCAGCTCTCGTCAGTCAGCAGCCCTGTCCTGTGCACTGGTGCCACCAGAGTCAGAGACTCTTAGCAAAGTTCCTTGAGTTGCACTGGACCACCAGTTCCTGCAACTCCCCACCCTTCCCTGTGGCCTAATTCACACCAGTCTGAAGCGCAGTGAAGTGAAGCGGAAGTCGCTCGGTCGTGTCCCACTCTTTGCAACCCCATGGACTTCTCCAGGAAGTCCATGGAATTCTCCAGGCCAGAATACAGGGGTGGGTAGCCTTTCCCTTCTCCAGGGCATCTTCCTGACCCAGGAATCGAACTGGGGTCTCCTGCATTGCAGGCGCATTCTTTCCCAGCTGAGCCACAAGGGAAGCCCAAGAATAATGGAGTGGATAGCCTATCCCTTCCTCAGGGGATCTTTCTGACCCAGGAATCGAACTGGAGTCTCCTGCATTGCAGGTGGATTCTTTACCAGCTGAGCCACCAGGGAGCCCACATCAGTCTGAACCACACTTCAGGGCACCCTTTGGTCAGCTAGCACCATCCCAGGGGCTGGCGGGCAACAGGATGGAGGAGCAGCTGGGATCCCTGCTGGTGGGGACCCCAGCCTCCCTGCCTCGGGTGTTGGACAGCCTTCCTCTGGGTGTCCTGGTCTTATGTGGCTTCAAGTGTTTTCACAGATCTTTCATCTGTTTCTAGAAATCAAGGTTTGAGAGGCAAAGACGTAAGGTGTTTAAGACAGGCTTCTGCACCCCTAGGATGTGACTTCGGGTGTTACTCACTCAACCTCCTGTCAGGCTGGGCTGTGGATAAAGTGAGATGATGCACATCAAGTTCTTAGCACGAGCAAATGTTGGTTATTCTGATTTTAACTATGCCTCCCATGTGCTTTTAGATTCACTGTGGATTCACAAGAACAAACAGCCTTCGGTGAAAAGCGGTCCTTCTTACCACCGCCTGGAAGTTTATTTTAGATTTGTGCACGCGCACACACACACACACACACACACACACGCTTCACTGTAGGATTCTACACAGATATCCACGTCGTGCTGTCAGTCTCCAAACTCACCGCAGGATGGACACAACGCACCTGTGGTGTGAACTGGCAGAACCCACCTGGGGAGACAGGTGATCAAGAAAGAAGCATGCGTTCCAAAATCTCACTGGGGTCATTGTCCTCTCTGAGAACTAAGTGCAGGTTTCTGGATTTAAATGTGGTGGGTCCCCCCCCCCCAATAGCTGGTACAGAAAGGCAAAGAATCTGGAGCACAGGGATGGATTTTCTGGCGCAGGGAAAACGTGAACAGGAAGGTCTCCGCTAGGGCGCAGGTTCTGCCCAGGGCTGCGCTTTGCCCCGCGTCTCAGTCTCAGCAACGTGATGCTCTCCGCGGAGGTGGGCTCCGCGGGCTGATGGGAGACCCCCGATTTCCCAGTCCTACAGCCCCCGCTGCCGCCGAGGGGCCCCTGGTGCCCCTTTCCCTCCTTCACTTCAGGAAGGCTGCGCGGACTTCCATCAAAAGACGCAATCACGCGTGGATCACTGAAACAGGTCATTCATCACGAGGACGGGAGACTCAGAGCCCCACTCGCCCAGCAGAAACCGGGAAGGAGCAGCGCGTGGAGGCGGACTCAGAGCTCGGAGGGAGGCGGCGGCCCACGCCCGGAGCTCCTCTGAGGGCCCGGCTCTGGTGCAAACCCGAACCGGCTTCCGAACAACTGCCACTTCGGCAGGCCTCAGGGCTGGGGTGGGAGAGAGCCCCGTATTCACGCTGACAGTCTCGCTGGTCCTTCTAGAGCGCGTCCCGGGACCTTCTCCTCCGGGGGCTCCCGAGGCGGCCTGCACCGTCCTCAGCCACAGCCTGCGCGCAGGCCCGCCCTGCGGCACCGGCCAGCGCCCGCAGGCTGCCCGCCGTGCCCCAGCTGCCCAGCAGCTGAGCGAAGTGGCTCAGCCTCGTCCGACTCTTTCGACCCCACGGACCGTAGCCCACCAGGCTCCTCCATCCATGGGACTCTCCGGGCAGGAAGACTGGACTGGGTTGCCATTTCTCGAGAGGCGGCTTTAAACTGTGTCCTTTCAGCTAAGTGTACCGCGCTTAGCAGACCGTGCGTGTCTGCCAGCGAATATCGGGGACAGGCAGAGAGTCACCTGTCACGGAGGGCAAGTCCCGCCACACGCCCGCGGGTGCTGGGCGTGACGTCACAGGCTTCGGAGGAGCCTCTGCTCACGGCTGCCCGTGTGTGCTGATTCCATGATGCGACTGTGGGAGTCAGCTCCTAGGTAGGCTGACAAGTCCAGGGTTCCCGAGGAGGAGAAAGGGGTCTGGGGCTCTCAAGGAGAAAAAGACAAACCTTCTTTTCTACGTTGCTTTCTCTTAGTCGATTTAACAATGTATCTGGCTTAGAACATGTTTCTCCTTAACAAGAACCTTCTGACTAATCCTGTCATCTTAAAATGTATATTATGGGAGTGGGTCTGGTAAGATCTTTCTATTGTTCGGTCTAATCTTGTTCCTTTAAGATATATGTTGTAGGACTGGGTCTGAAAAAAAGTATATAAGGTCCTGATAAAACTAGCTGGGGAGGGCATTCTTCCTCCCCCTTCCGATGTCTATGTCAGAAGCCGCCTCTCTCTTTTGACTTTCATAAAACTCTGCTACACAAAAGCTCTTGAGTGATCAAGCCTGATCCTTGGTCTCGAAGCTAAATCTTCTTATTCTGAGATCACAAATCTGACATCATTGACCATAAGCTATCAATTGCCTCGATAGGATGAGGAACAGCATCTTATCTACCGGTTCAGTTCAGTTCAGTAGCTCAGTCGTGTCTGACTCTTTGCAACCCCATGGACCACAGCACGCCAGGCCTCCCTGTCCATCACCAACTCCTGGAGTCCACCCAAACCCATGTCCATCTAGTCAGTGATGCCATCCAGCCATCTCATCCTCTGCCTTCTCCTCCTGCCTTCAGTCTTTCCCAGTATCAGGGTCTTTTCAAATGAGTCAGCTCTTTGCATCAGGTGGTCAAAGTATTGGAGTTTCAGCATCAGCATCAGTCCTTCCAATGAATATTCAGGACTGATCTCCTTCAGAATGGACTGGTTGGATCTCCTTGCAGTCCAAGGGACTCTCAAGAGTCTTCTCCAACACCACAGTTCAAAAGCATCAATTCTTTGATGCTCAGCTTTCTTTCTTTACAGTCCAACTCTCACATCCATACATGACTGTTGGAAAAACCATAGCCTTGACTAGATGGACCTTTGTTGGCAAAGTAACGTCTCTGCTTTTTAATATGCTGTCTAGGTTGGTCCTAACTTTCCTTCCAAGGAGCAAGCGTCTTTATTTCATGGTTACAATCACCATCTGCAGTGATTTTGGAGCCCAGAAAAATTAAATCAGCCACTCTGTCTACTGTTTCTCCATCTATTTGCCAGTAAGGTCTGTCAATTTCGTCCCTCTGTGAACTGCAAAGGGAATCTTGGAGACGGTGGAGTTGTGCATGTACATAGCGCCGATGAGCCCAAGGGGCAGAGCGAGCAACTGACGTCTGAGTGCTCCTTCCTCCCTCCTCTTCACCGTCGGGGGCACGTCGCTCACAGATAGAAGTAAGAAAGCCACGGACCCTGACTTCTTCCTACTGGCCTTTTTCACAAGTGAAATGTACCGGCCCACTTACCAAAGTGATCCAACCTTCTTTGTACTTTCAACAGGACCTTACACACACACACACACACACACACACACGCTTCACTGTAGGATTCTACACAGATATCCACGTCGTGCTGTCAGTCTCCAAACTCACCGCAGGATGGACACAACGCACCTGTGGTGTGAACTGGCAGAACCCACCTGGGGAGACAGGTGATCAAGAAAGAAGCATGCGTTCCAAAATCTCACTGGGGTCATTGTCCTCTCTGAGAACTAAGTGCAGGTTTCTGGATTTAAATGTGGTGGGTCCCCCCCCCCCAATAGCTGGTACAGAAAGGCAAAGAATCTGGAGCACAGGGATGGATTTTCTGGCGCAGGGAAAACGTGAACAGGAAGGTCTCCGCTAGGGCGCAGGTTCTGCCCAGGGCTGCGCTTTGCCCCGCGTCTCAGTCTCAGCAACGTGATGCTCTCCGCGGAGGTGGGCTCCGCGGGCTGATGGGAGACCCCCGATTTCCCAGTCCTACAGCCCCCGCTGCCGCCGAGGGGCCCCTGGTGCCCCTTTCCCTCCTTCACTTCAGGAAGGCTGCGCGGACTTCCATCAAAAGACGCAATCACGCGTGGATCACTGAAACAGGTCATTCATCACGAGGACGGGAGACTCAGAGCCCCACTCGCCCAGCAGAAACCGGGAAGGAGCAGCGCGTGGAGGCGGACTCAGAGCTCGGAGGGAGGCGGCGGCCCACGCCCGGAGCTCCTCTGAGGGCCCGGCTCTGGTGCAAACCCGAACCGGCTTCCGAACAACTGCCACTTCGGCAGGCCTCAGGGCTGGGGTGGGAGAGAGCCCCGTATTCACGCTGACAGTCTCGCTGGTCCTTCTAGAGCGCGTCCCGGGACCTTCTCCTCCGGGGGCTCCCGAGGCGGCCTGCACCGTCCTCAGCCACAGCCTGCGCGCAGGCCCGCCCTGCGGCACCGGCCAGCGCCCGCAGGCTGCCCGCCGTGCCCCAGCTGCCCAGCAGCTGAGCGAAGTGGCTCAGCCTCGTCCGACTCTTTCGACCCCACGGACCGTAGCCCACCAGGCTCCTCCATCCACGGGACTCTCCGGGCAGGAAGACTGGACTGGGTTGCCATTTCTCGAGAGGCGGCTTTAAACTGTGTCCTTTCAGCTAAGTGTACCGCGCTTAGCAGACCGTGCGTGTCTGCCAGCGAATATCGGGGACAGGCAGAGAGTCACCTGTCACGGAGGGCAAGTCCCGCCACACGCCCGCGGGTGCTGGGCGTGACGTCACAGGCTTCGGAGGAGCCTCTGCTCACGGCTGCCCGTGTGTGCTGATTCCATGATGCGACTGTGGGAGTCAGCTCCTAGGTAGGCTGACAAGTCCAGGGTTCCCGAGGAGGAGAAAGGGGTCTGGGGCTCTCAAGGAGAAAAAGACAAACCTTCTTTTCTACGTTGCTTTCTCTTAGTCGATTTAACAATGTATCTGGCTTAGAACATGTTTCTCCTTAACAAGAACCTTCTGACTAATCCTGTCATCTTAAAATGTATATTATGGGAGTGGGTCTGGTAAGATCTTTCTATTGTTCGGTCTAATCTTGTTCCTTTAAGATATATGTTGTAGGACTGGGTCTGAAAAAAAGTATATAAGGTCCTGATAAAACTAGCTGGGGAGGGCATTCTTCCTCCCCCTTCCGATGTCTATGTCAGAAGCCGCCTCTCTCTTTTGACTTTCATAAAACTCTGCTACACAAAAGCTCTTGAGTGATCAAGCCTGATCCTTGGTCTCGAAGCTAAATCTTCTTATTCTGAGATCACAAATCTGACATCATTGACCATAAGCTATCAATTGCCTCGATAGGATGAGGAACAGCATCTTATCTACCGGTTCAGTTCAGTTCAGTAGCTCAGTCGTGTCTGACTCTTTGCAACCCCATGGACCACAGCACGCCAGGCCTCCCTGTCCATCACCAACTCCTGGAGTCCACCCAAACCCATGTCCATCTAGTCAGTGATGCCATCCAGCCATCTCATCCTCTGCCTTCTCCTCCTGCCTTCAGTCTTTCCCAGTATCAGGGTCTTTTCAAATGAGTCAGCTCTTTGCATCAGGTGGTCAAAGTATTGGAGTTTCAGCATCAGCATCAGTCCTTCCAATGAATATTCAGGACTGATCTCCTTCAGAATGGACTGGTTGGATCTCCTTGCAGTCCAAGGGACTCTCAAGAGTCTTCTCCAACACCACAGTTCAAAAGCATCAATTCTTTGATGCTCAGCTTTCTTTCTTTACAGTCCAACTCTCACATCCATACATGACTGTTGGAAAAACCATAGCCTTGACTAGATGGACCTTTGTTGGCAAAGTAACGTCTCTGCTTTTTAATATGCTGTCTAGGTTGGTCCTAACTTTCCTTCCAAGGAGCAAGCGTCTTTATTTCATGGTTACAATCACCATCTGCAGTGATTTTGGAGCCCAGAAAAATTAAATCAGCCACTCTGTCTACTGTTTCTCCATCTATTTGCCAGTAAGGTCTGTCAATTTCGTCCCTCTGTGAACTGCAAAGGGAATCTTGGAGACGGTGGAGTTGTGCATGTACATAGCGCCGATGAGCCCAAGGGGCAGAGCGAGCAACTGACGTCTGAGTGCTCCTTCCTCCCTCCTCTTCACCGTCGGGGGCACGTCGCTCACAGATGGAAGTAAGAAAGCCACGGACCCTGACTTCTTCCTACTGGCCTTTTTCACAAGTGAAATGTACCGGCCCACTTACCAAAGTGATCCAACCTTCTTTGTACTTTCAACAGGACCTTCAGCTAAGGTGATCAATGCATTTCAAACATTTTCCTATGCTCCTGGATAAAGACATGGCCTAGGATTGCTTTTTCTGGTAGTTAGAGGGAGAGAGACTCCAGAAATGCCCTGATTTAGTTGTGCTTAACTGACTGTAAATATTAATAAAAACCCACATATGCACTTGACCTTGTGCTTTCCCTCTCATCTTCTTTGAAAATCTCCTGGATGCAAAGGTGCAAAGGCAGGAGGTGATATTTTACAGGCAATGTTGCTGCAGAGACAACACAGGTTTAAGACCAAGAGGCAGACTCGGCTCCTGGCCAACCTCTCCATCCTCAAGGCCTGGACCATCCCGTGAGGTGTGGTCCTGCGCCCTCTGCCCCATAACACATGGGGATTCAACATGGCAAGGGACACCCAGGGGGGACCCCAGCTATGGTAAGTGCTCCGTAAGTTGCATGTATTACAGTTGTGATCATCATTTGCTTAATAACAGAATCAGTCAGTAACAGAATATAATACCTCCTGCCTCAAACCTTTGTCTCAGGACCATCTTTAAGCTTTGGGTGCATAAATGTGTATCAGGTAAACTGTTGATTATATCACAGCATCATTAAAAATCGCCCTCAAAGAAAATTAAATTTACTCTTAAGTTCTTAAAACTGTGTGCGTCTTTCTCAGGTTAAGTTCAGCACACATAGTAAACCCTTAGTAAGAAAAAAAATGCATGTTCACTGAGAGTTCAGAGCTGCCTCACCTACTGTGACAGGTGTACTGGGGCAGCCCTCTCAAGTTCAAGTGCTCTGAGTCAGTTTCCCTTCACTAACACGCAAGGTCAGAAGCAGGTCACGCGCGCGGAGTCAGACGATTGCTTGTTCTCGGTTTATAATTCAAACGTGACCTTTGCAGAGAATGCTCAGGGGCTGCACCCCAGTCATTTCCATCATTAATCAACATGAAGGGAGGTGAGGAGTGACTTCTCCAGATTTCAGAGCCCAGCTGTTCCGGGACTCGACCCCTCAGAGCTGTGCAAAGCAGGGTGAAGATAAGCAGCTGATGACTACTTCTAACTTTCTTTAAAACTCAGTTCCCAGGAACTAACTGTATTTGCTTTCCAGATGCAGTGTTGGTATCACTTAAAATGTTTTGAAATAAAAACTGAGAAACAAACAGCCAAGAAAAAGAAAAAGGGAATCATAGGAAGAACCATCAATAAAAGAGACCTTTGGAGACGGGATGGGGGCGGGGGTGGACTGGAGGGCGGCTCCCGTTGCGGATGCGTCAGGACACACTCTGGGTTGCGGAGCATCTCACCGGGCACCAGCGGAGAGCTGGCAGGCGACCCCGGCCACCTGAGAGGAATGTGCAGATCCACGCAAAACCCGGGAGGGTGAAGGAAGGAGGGCGAAGGAGGGGAGTGGGCAGGACCAGAGCTGCACCCGAGACAGCAGTGGGGCCGGGGGGACCGAAGCAGGGGTCCCATCCCCCGCCCGGGAGACTGTTCAGGACAGAGGGCTGGCATCGGAGGCTCCTGGAGAGTGCCGCAGCTCATCCGTGACCGGCTCAGGCTGAAAGGCCTGAGAACCTCGGACAGTCCCTGCTGCTGCTCTGTGTTGCCCGGACAGGGACGCCAGAACCCTGGAAAGCGCAGCGGCTGGGTGCTGGGCTGTGGGGATCGGATCGGAGCCTAATCCCAGGCGAGGCCCTCTTTGACTTCGGGGAGAGGCCCGGGGAGACGCGAGGAGGGCTCTGCGGTGGGAACCCCCGTGGGGGAACGGGCAGCCGCGAGGCGACGCTGCTGAGTCCCACGTGGCGGGTGGAGCCGTCCCCGGGGCCTTCCCCCCGGGTGCTGGCAGCTGAAGAACCGAGGAGGACCCCAGAGGAAGGTGGCCTTTAAGTGCTTGATGCATTGAGTGGCAGAGAAGGTCCCCAGCCAGGGGGCCGTTTCAGTGCCTTGAACACGCAGAGCCACAGAGAAGGAACAGCGGGAAAGGAGCATTTGAACGCCGGCTGCCAGAGGCTGGAAAGAGGCTCCAGTGGGGTCCCAGCCGGCGTCCCTGCTCACTCGGCGCCACCAGGGTCCCCGCGAGCCAAACAGGTGCGCCCCCTCCACGCTCAGTCCCCACTGGGGCAGAGCAGCCACAGGCTCGGAGGAACCCTAGGAGCCCCCTACCTCCCTCTTCCCTAGCCGCCGGCTCCGCTGGGTGCCCGGTGCTGCCAGCGTCCCCGCGACCCAAGCAGGGGATCCAAGCTTGTATTCAAGCAGCACCTCCTTCACGCTCCGTCCCCACTGGGGCCGACCCAGGTTCTCCAGGGGAGCCCCAGGAGGGAACCCCAGTGGACGACACACAGGCAGCGGTGGAGGTAAGACCACAACCCCAAACCCACTGAAAGCCGGGGGCAGTGCGGCTGACTTCTACCAGCTGTACACGCTGCAGATTAAACCACACGACCAGCGAGGCAGACTGTGCCTGTCGAAAATATGAAGGACAATGAGAGTTCCCGCAAAAGAGAACCCAGAAGCTCTGGCAGCCAAGGACGCGGGAGGCAACAACACGCAGCAGCAGGCGGGCAGAGGCCCAGAGACAGGCGCAGAGCTGGAGGGCACCCTAGGAGGCGAAGGGGACTCTGACTCACAGCGAGGGGAAGGACGTGACAGCTGAGATCGGAGAAGGACGTTTCTTCTTCTTCTTAATGTTGACTTGTTCTGTTTGGTTCTGGATTTTTTTTATTCTTCTTTTTCTTTTTTTGCCTCTGTTGCTGTGGTTGTTGGTTTTATTAACACTAATAACTCTATTTAAGACTTTCTGTTAATCCCATGTTTTATTTCCTTTATATATTTTTGCCTCTCTGTTGGACTTTTGTAATTCAGTGGGGGGTTTTTTCTTCTAATTTTTCAAACTTTATTTTTAAAATACTTTTGTTTTCTTATTGCTTTTTCCTGCTGTAGATATTCTTTAATGCGTATAAACCTTTTTTTAATACTTCCGTTTAACTTTGCTCTTCTGTTCTCCCTTTCTTTTCCTCTTTCTTTCTTTTTTTCTGCCATGTCTGTAAGTTTATTGTCCTCTCTGCTTTATTGCCCAGCTGGCACCTTGCTTTGATTCTGTTTTCTGGTTTGTGCTTTAGATAGGTTTTTTCATTGGGCGATATCACTTTTGGTTTGCTTTGCTCACCGGGTCAGCCTCTTGTACTTTATTTTCTTTGGACTGTTATAGTTTTGTATGTGTGTGCGCATGTTCCATAATTTTTGTTATTATTTGCTTGATTTTGCACTCGCCATTTGTGGGGTTTGTCTTTTATTTCTTGTTTCTGTGTTACGTCAGTTCAGCCATGTCTGACTCTTTGAGACCCTATGGATTGTAGCCCACCAGGCTCCTGTGTCCATGGGATTCTCCAGGCAAGAATTCTGGAGAGGGTTGCCATTCCCTTCTCAGGGCATCTTCCAGACCCAGAGATGGAACCCAGGTCTTTTACATCCCCTGCACTGGCAGGCGAGCCCTTTACCACTAGTGCCACGGTATGTTTGCTTTAATCCCCTTTAACGCCACAGCAAACGACTTACAGAGTCTCGGTCCCCTGGCCAGAGATCGGCCGGAGCCTCGAGTGGGAGCAGTGAGTCCCAGACCCTAGGCTGCCAGGAACTCCCAAGCCAGGGAGCAATGATTGGTGAGAACTCGGCAAAGCCCCCACCTGGATGCAAGGCTGGCATCACCCACCTGCTGGCAGCACTCAGGGCAAGACGCTCCGCCTGGGCAGCAAGCGAGGCAGGAACCCAAACCCAACCCGCGGCAGGCAGGATTGCCAGGGACACCCGAAACATACGGCCTCACACAGCCCTACCCATCAGAGGGGAAAAAACCCCACAACTCACTCCCCCACCAGAATGCAAACAGAAATCACTCGCAGCACAAAGTCTACACGAAACACTGGCTCAACCGTACCGTCAAGGACAGAGGCCGAACGGAAGGAACACGACCTTACGGCCTGGACAAAGCAGACTGACAAAGGATCCCTTTCCAAAGCATACAAGCAGCTTACGCAACTCAGTAACAGAAAAACAAACAGCCCAATTGAAAAGTGGCCAAGAGACCTGAACAGACATTTCTCCAAAGAAGACATACAGACGCTAATCAGCACGTGAAAAGATGCTCAGCATCGCTCGTTATTAGAGAAAGGCAAATCAAAACTGCAGTGAAATATCACCCCACACCAGTCAGAATGGCCATCATCAAAAACCCCACCAACGATAAATGCTGGAGAGGGTGTGAAGAAATGGGGGCCCTCTTGCCCTGTTGGTGGGAATGGAAAATGATACAGCCACTATGGAGATTCCTCAAAAAGCTGGGAGTAGAGGTACCGTAGGACCTAGCGATCCCACTACTTGGCGGATACCCCGAGGAAAACAAAATTAAAGAAGACACATGCGCCCCAGTGTTCACTGCAGAGCAACTTACATAGCTCAGGCATGGAAGCAACCGAGATGTCCATCAGCGGATGACTAGGGAAGGAAACTGGCACGTGTATAGCAGAGACTACTACTCAGCCATAAAAAGGAACATATTTGAGCCCGTTGTACTGAGGTGGACAATCCTAGGCTCTCTTATACAGAGTGAATTAAGAACGAGAAAAACAAACATCATATGTTAATGCACATATAT
The DNA here is from genome assembly GCA_006408675.1 of Madoqua kirkii. Classification (NCBI taxonomy): domain Eukaryota; kingdom Metazoa; phylum Chordata; class Mammalia; order Artiodactyla; family Bovidae; genus Madoqua; species Madoqua kirkii. Next base: position 16,905 of record SJYC01083715.1, on the reverse strand, counting down.
GGAATCTAGAAACGTGGCACTGACCAACCGATTTACAGGACCACAGTGCAGACGTACGGGGTGCACGCAGTGCGGGAGGAAGGAGAGGGCGGGTGAATGGCCAGAGTCACGTGGAAGCGCGCGCAGCCCCACGTGTAACGTGGACAGCCGACGGGCGTCTGCTGCCGGACTCAGGGAACTCAAACCCCAGAAGGGGTGGGAGGTGGAGGGAGGTCCCAGAGGGAGGGGACACTCGGATACCTGACTCACGTGGAAGCTGTAGGTATACTGTGAAGCAACTTTCCTTCAATTCAAAATAAATATGTTTGGGGGAAAAAAGAAACCTTTAATGATGGAGACATAGTTTGGCCGGCTGACTCTGTGAAGAGTGTGCCATCTTGTGGTGGTTTTCTATAATGCAACTTACTGCTGCTGCTCAAAATGTCAGGACCCAGAGACGTTTTTCTTGTGGTCCTTGTTTAAACCATCTGTCCAGGAAGAGTCTAGGCACAGTGTTATAAATATTGCTTACATGCAGCTAAGCTACAAGAGTTGATGTGTAGATCTGCTCCATTTCTAATCTATAAACAAGGGTGCTATCTGCTTGCTCTAGATGCTGTTCCAATTATACAAACAACAGAGTGTTTTTAGGTGAATTTAACACTAAAATAAACCTCCATAAATTTTCATGTGAGACTCTGAAAACTTTTGGCTCCAAACCAGAGTCAAAGTTAAAAAAACACAAGACAAAACCACTTCTGTGGCTGTGACTGCGGTAGCACGAGTTACAATAATCCTTCCTTCTCTTTGCAGTTCCGATCACATAAGGACATGTGATGAACCTTGGATATGTCTTCAGCTTACAATTCCTGTTCCATGTTTATTTATATGTTTCATGTAGGTAACCAGTTGGTAGTAGTAAAGAAAAGATGCATTTTAAGGAGGCAGGTTTGCAAATGTTTGTAATGTTTGCTTTAAAGACTCAACATACATCATCAAAATCTCAAGACAAGTTGCATTATGGAATAAGCACTGCGTAAGCAAAGGGACATTTAGATGATAAAGTAGATGCGGATTTGTTCTACCTGATAATATATCAGTATCTCTTAAAAGCAGATAAGTAGGTGTGATGATAATATTGTTAATATATATACAACATGTTTATTTATATATTGTTTATGTAACAATATATAGCTATATAAATATAGTTATATAGTGATGTCCTTTACCTAAGGAGGACACTCAGAAAGATCATCAAATTGTGAAAGGTTAGAAAGCTAAGAAGTTATTAATACTACTGATTGTGAGCCAGCCAAACAATTTACAAGACTCTGGTACTTAGTGTGTGTAATGACTAAGCAAAGATGATAAACCCCAATACAAATAGAAGCTCCTCAGGCTTGACCAGGACTGTAAAGGTGAGAAAACCCACAAACGCTGTGACTGTTAAAAGACCCACCTGACACAAATCATAGAAATATCGGGAGGTATAAGGCATTATAACTTGCAAAACCACTGGTCTTATTATTAATGAATACTCAGTCTGTGGAACTGTCATTGTACAAAAGCTCCAATGGATATGTTTTATGAATCTGGAGTGGCGGTGTACATTTTTACTGAGGAATGTTGTTTTGCACTCGTTAGATATTTATAATTCATTTTAATAAAATAACTTCTTTGTTCGAGAGAGTTGAATTATTCATGATTTTGCTGAGTTCTTTCCTGTTGGGCCTTCTCACAAAGCCAGCCCTGACGTTTGACTTTCTAAGTGGCCTCAGCGATTGCAAACTCCCTTTTGCACAGAGAAACGGATGTTGGAACGGAGGTCAATAAAGAAACACTTGTTTTCTCCCACACGCTCTCACACTTCAAAAGAGAGGTCCAAACCGCGGACCGAGAGGCTGAATCCTATCTGTGAATGCTGGCCTAGACGGCGCCTTCTGCTCCTTAGTGGTTCTGCGAATGCCATGCCGGGCACACACGTGTGCAACCATGCACACACACGCTTGCAGACGCACCACCTACAGCGCTGGCCTGCCGTCAGCTCTGAGCCTTTGCTGGGAGGGAAGATGCGGAATGCGAACCACCAAGGCTCTTCTTCCCCACAGGCTGCCTGGACACCCCCAGCCCCAGTCGGACGCTTTCCCTCCCGGCCGAGACGCCGATGCCGAAAAACAGAGTGTTCAAGAACCAGCTATCTCCCTGCTGCTGCTGTATATTCACTTTGGTATAGACCTGCCTACACCTCCAGATCTGATTTCTTCCTTTAGGAAATGAGGTGATTTGATTTTTTAAAAAAAGGCCAGCGCTCTTGTAGTTTGCCGTTCAGCGGCTCAGTCACACCCGACTCTTTGTGACCCTGTGGACTGTCACAAGCCACACTTCCCTGTCCTTCACCACGTCCTGGACGTCACTCAAACTTGTGTCCATTAAGTCGGTGATGCCATCCAGCCATCTCATCCTCTGCCATCCCCTTCTCCTCCTGCCCTCAGTCTTTCCCAGAATCAGGGTCTTTTCCAGTGCATCAGCTCTTCCACCATGTGGCCAAAATATCGGGGCTTCAAAAGAGTTTCTGTTTTTAAAATTGCTTTTGCCTGGGCTATCATTCTTCAGTATCAGTGTGTTCTTTTTCTTCCGAATTTCTCTTGTTTTGAGGAAATCTCCAAGCCATCTCTCGCTTTGAACAACAATTTTGATAAGGCCGTCTGCACTTTATGTCTCTATCAACGTGATAAACGCGATCTGTACTGTTGGATGTAACAGTTTCAAGGAAACCGAGTGAGCTGTCATTAAATAATAATCCAAGGGGGCCTTCGAATAAGGCCAGTTCATTCCCCGCCCCTGGGCGCACGCCCCACCTCCTTCCCCTCCGCAGCCGTGGCGACCGCAGACGTGGTCCTGTCCCTGCCCGGACAGGTCTGGGGGCTCAGCTCCATGGAGACCCCAGGGGGCCTGGAAAAGGCCCCTCTCCCAGGGCAGGCACTGGACCCCTCCACCCGCGGTCCGCTCAGCGAGGCCTTCAGCTCTCGAGTGTGACTGGGCCTCTGGCCACGCTCCGCCCCGCCGTGCCCGCGCTTAGGCGCTCAGGGGTCTGACTCTGCAACCCCCTGGGCTGCCGCCCACCAGGCTCCTCCGTCCATGGGGCTCTCCAGGCAAGAGTGCTGGAGCGGGTTGCCAGGCCCTCCTCCAGGGGATCTCCCCAGCCAGAGATCGAACCCTCGTCTCTTGACTCTCCTGCGTTGGCAGGTGGTTTCTTGACCATCGCCACCTGGGAGGCCCTCCTCCTCCTCACGCATCTTTATTTTCTCTCACAAAAGTTCTCAAGAAATCACGAGCACACCATTCTTCTTGAATCCGGCAACAAACAGCCAGTGAATGGACACTCAGGGGTCAGTGACTGTCTGAAGTGAACGCACAGCTTTACCAGAGCGCGGCTCCCCCTCGCTGCTCGGCCAGGAATTCACCCCTGGGTGTGGGCCCGGCCGCCCGCCACCTTCTGCCCCTCTCTCCCCCACTGCTCGTCTGGGAGGGGTTCACGCCCCTTGCTGGTTCATTCTCATCCTCTCCAAGTGTGGACCCGTCCATGCAGGGAGACGTACGGGGTCAGGCGGTCAGTGACAACGCATAGGTGCAAAGTCACCCCCTTGCACGGCCCTCCCGTGACCAAGGCCCCCTCCTTCTAACAACACGGTCTGCCTCCCCTGCAGAAAATCAGTGCCCCCCAGCTGTGTGTATGGCTCATCTGAAGCCATTATGTAACCTCATCTGTTCCTAATGCACCAGAATTGCTCAGATACCATGTCCCATTATTTCAAAAGACAACCCCAAATTAGGAATTCATAACTGTTACATCCAAAATATCCAAGGGAACACAAATGCTTATAAATGTGCTAACCTATTATTCTGATCTGAAAACCAGAAAAATATAAGATAATACATACACAACAAATCTCACCTAAATACTCAATAAACAGTAATACACAGATAATTCAAACCTAACAGTGTATCCAATTATTCTCCTAAAAGAAGTCACCATTTCTCCTCTGAAAAATAAGAAACTTTAAGACTGCTAAAACGCAACCACAATATGAGGGCAGAACTCTCAAAGTGAAAACACACAGTCACTTACCGATGGGCATGTAAATTATTAAGGTGCAGTCCATACTTCTCTTCAGCAGATAATCCGTCCATCAGCAAGTAGAAGATGAGAAAATTGCTCTGGCCAGCGGGCTGTGAAACAAGTCTGGATTTCTCTAGCATATACGTAAAGATTCTGGCTGGTTAAAGGAAAGAAGAGGAATTCTGTTAAATGGCATTATTAGTTTCAGCTCTGTATGTTTACACGTATTAATCAGAAGAGACAAGAATGCAGCTTCTTTTCAAACAGACTTTTAAAAAAGCAAAACAACAGACTTTGTTTTCAGAGAAATTTTATGGTCCAGAAAAATTAAGCAGAAAGTACTGAGAGTTCTAATATATCCTTTCTCCCTTCCCTAATAAGTCGTTTCTCCTGTTATTAATTACCTTGCATTAGAGTGGTACATTTGTTAGAATGAATGCGCCAATTCTGATACACTATTATGGACTAAAGTCTGTGATTTATATTGGTATTCACTCTTTGTGCTATACAGTTCTATGTTTGGGAAATTTATGCATCATGGGTATAGACTGGATGGCTGAATGGCATCCCTGACTCAGTGGACACCTGAGTTTGAGCAAGCTCCGGGAGACGGTGAAGGACAGGGAAGCCTGGCGTGCTGCGGTCCACGGGGTTGCAAAGAACTGGACACGACTGAGCCACTGAAGGACAATATGCCACGCGTGCGCCCTCACGGCATCAGACAGCACCCTCCACGGCCCCAAACACCACCGGCACAGCTGGTACTCCTCCCTCTCCGCAGCTCCCGGCACCCAGCGAGCCTCCCTCTCCCAGCTCCCGGCACCCAGCGAGCCTCCCTCTCCCCAGCTCCCGGCACCCAGCGAGCCTCCCTCTCCCCAGCTCCCGGCACCCAGCGAGCCTCCCTCTCCCCATTTATTTATATATTGTTTATGTAACAATATATAGCTATATAAATATAGTTATATAGTGATGTCCTTTACCTAAGGAGGACACTCAGAAAGATCATCAAATTGTGAAAGGTTAGAAAGCTAAGAAGTTATTAATACTACTGATTGTGAGCCAGCCAAACAATTTACAAGACTCTGGTACTTAGTGTGTGTAATGACTAAGCAAAGATGATAAACCCCAATACAAATAGAAGCTCCTCAGGCTTGACCAGGACTGTAAAGGTGAGAAAACCCACAAACGCTGTGACTGTTAAAAGACCCACCTGACACAAATCATAGAAATATCGGGAGGTATAAGGCATTATAACTTGCAAAACCACTGGTCTTATTATTAATGAATACTCAGTCTGTGGAACTGTCATTGTACAAAAGCTCCAATGGATATGTTTTATGAATCTGGAGTGGCGGTGTACATTTTTACTGAGGAATGTTGTTTTGCACTCGTTAGATATTTATAATTCATTTTAATAAAATAACTTCTTTGTTCGAGAGAGTTGAATTATTCATGATTTTGCTGAGTTCTTTCCTGTTGGGCCTTCTCACAAAGCCAGCCCTGACGTTTGACTTTCTAAGTGGCCTCAGCGATTCCAAACTCCCTTTTGCACAGAGAAACCGATGTTGGAACGGAGGTCAATAAAGAAACACTTGTTTTCTCCCACACGCTCTCACACTTCAAAAGAGAGGTCCAAACCGCGGACCGAGAGGCTGAATCCTATCTGTGAATGCTGGCCTAGACGGCGCCTTCTGCTCCTTAGTGGTTCTGCGAATGCCATGCCGGGCACACACGTGTGCAACCATGCACACACACGCTTGCAGACGCACCACCTACAGCGCTGGCCTGCCGTCAGCTCTGAGCCTTTGCTGGGAGGGAAGATGCGGAATGCGAACCACCAAGGCTCTTCTTCCCCACAGGCTGCCTGGACACCCCCAGCCCCAGTCGGACGCTTTCCCTCCCGGCCGAGACGCCGATGCCGAAAAACAGAGTGTTCAAGAACCAGCTATCTCCCTGCTGCTGCTGTATATTCACTTTGGTATAGACCTGCCTACACCTCCAGATCTGATTTCTTCCTTTAGGAAATGAGGTGATTTGATTTTTTAAAAAAAGGCCAGCGCTCTTGTAGTTTGCCGTTCAGCGGCTCAGTCACACCCGACTCTTTGTGACCCTGTGGACTGTCACAAGCCACACTAGCTGCTGTATACTCAGTTTGGTATAGACCTGCCTACACCTCCAGATCTGATTTCTTCCTTTAGGAAATGAGGTGATTTGATTTTTTAAAAAAAGGCCAGCGCTCTTGTAGTTTGCCGTTCAGCGGCTCAGTCACACCCGACTCTTTGTGACCCTGTGGACTGTCACAAGCCACACTTCCCTGTCCTTCACCACGTCCTGGACGTCACTCAAACTTGTGTCCATTAAGTCGGTGATGCCATCCAGCCATCTCATCCTCTGCCATCCCCTTCTCCTCCTGCCCTCAGTCTTTCCCAGAATCAGGGTCTTTTCCAGTGCATCAGCTTTTCCACCATGTGGCCAAAATATCGGGGCTTCAAAAGAGTTTCTGTTTTTAAAATTGCTTTTGCCTGGGCTATCATTCTTCAGTATCAGTGTGTTCTTTTTCTTCCGAATTTCTCTTGTTTTGGGGACAGTAAATCTCCAAGCCATCTCTCGCTTTGAACAACAATTTTGATAAGGCTGTCTGCACTTTATGTCTCTATCAACGTGATAAACGCGATCTGTACTGTTGGATGTAACAGTTTCAAGGAAACCGAGTGAGCTGTCATTAAATAATAATCCAAGGGGGCCTTCGAATAAGGCCAGTTCATTCCCCGCCCCTGGGCGCACGCCCCACCTCCTTCCCCTCCGCAGCCGTGGCGACCGCAGACGTGGTCCTGTCCCTGCCCGGACAGGTCTGGGGGCTCAGCTCCATGGAGACCCCAGGGGGCCTGGAAAAGGCCCCTCTCCCAGGGCAGGCACTGGACCCCTCCACCCGCGGTCCGCTCAGCGAGGCCTTCAGCTCTCCAGCGTGACTGGGCCTCTAGCCACGCTCCGCCCCGCTGTGCCCGCGCTTAGGCGCTCAGCTGGTCTGACTCTGCCACCCCCTGGGCTGCCGCCCATCAGGCTCCTCCGTCCATGGGGCTCTCCAGGCAAGAGTGCTGGAGCGGGTTGCCAGGCCCTCCTCCAGGGGATCTCCTCAGCCAGGGATCGAACCCTCGTCTCTTGACTCTCCTGCGTTGGCAGGTGGGTTCTTGACCATCAACGCCACCTGGGAGGCCCTCCTCCTCCTCACACATCTTTATTTTCTCTCACAAAGTTCTCATGAAATCATGAGCACACCATTCTTCTTGAATCCGGCAACAAACAGCCAGTGAATGGACACTCAGGGGTCAGCGACTGTCTGAAGTGAACGCGCAGCTTTACCAGAGCGCAGCTCCCCCTCGCTGCTCGGCCAGGAATTCACCCCTGGGTGTGGGCCCGTCCGCCCGCCACCCTCTGCCCCTCTCTCCACGACTGCTCGTCTGGGAGGGGTTCACGCCCCTTGCTGGTTCATTCTCATCCTCTCCAAGTGTGGACCTGTCCATGCAGGGAGACGTACGGGGTCAGGCGGTCGGTGAAAACACATAGGTGCAAAGTCACCCCCTTGCACGGCCCTCCCGTGACCGAGGCCCCCTCCTTCTAACAACACGGTCTGCCTCCCCTGCAGAAAATCAGTGCCCCCCAGCTGTGTGTATGGCTCATCTGAAGCCATTATGTAACCTCATCTGTTCTTAATGCACCAGAATTGCTCAGATACCATGTCCCATTATTTCAAAAGACAACCCCAAATTAGGAATTCATAACTGTTGCATCCAAAATATCCAAGGGAACACAAATGCTTATAAGCGTGGTAACCTATTATTCTGATCTGAAAACCAGAAAAATATAAGATAATACATACACAACAAACCTCACCTAAATACTCAATAAATAATTCACAGATAGTTCAAACCTAACAGTGTATCCAATTATTCCCCTAAAAGAAGTCACCATTTCTCCTCTGAAAAATAAGAAACTTTAAGACTGCTAAAACGCAACCACAATTTGAGGGCAGAACTCTCAAAGTGAAAACACACAGTCACTTACCGATGGGCATGTAAATTATTAAGGTGCAGTCCATACTTCTCTTCAGCAGATAATCCGTCCATCAGCAAGTAGAAGATGAGAAAATTGCTCTGGCCAGCGGGCTGTGAAACAAGTCTGGATTTCTCTAGCATATACGTAAAGATTCTGGCTGGTTAAAGGAAAGAAGAGGAATTCTGTTAAATGGCTTTATTAGTTTCAGCTCTGTACGTTTACACGTATTAATCAGAAGAGACAAGAATGCAGCTTCTTTTCAAACAGACTTTTAAAAAAGCAAAACAACAGACTTTGTTTTCAGAGAAATTTTATGGTCCAGAAAAATTAAGCAGAAAGTACTGAGAGTTCTAATATATCCTTTCTCCCTTCCCTAATAAGTCGTTTCTCCTGTTATTAATTACCTTGCATTAGAGTGTACATTTGTTAGAATGAATGCGCCAATTCTGATACACTATTATGGACTAAAGTCTGTGATTTATATTGGTATTCACTCTTTGTGCTATACAGTTCTATGTTTGGGAAATTTATGCATCATGGGTATAGACTGGATGGCTGAATGGCATCCCTGACTCAGTGGACACCTGAGTTTGAGCAAGCTCCGGGAGACGGTGAAGGACAGGGAAGCCTGGCGTGCTGCGGTCCACGGGGTTGCAAAGAGCTGGACACGACTGAGCCACTGAAGGACAATATGCCGTGCGTGCACCCTCACGGCATCAGACAGCACCCTCCACGGCCCCGAAAGCCACCGGCACAGCTGGTACTCCTCCCTCTCCCGGCTCCCGGCACCCAGTGAGCCTGGTGCTGCCACTATAATCTTGCCTTCTCCTGAATGTTGCGTAGTTGGAGCCACGCAGTCAGGACCCTTTTCACACTGTCTTGTTTCACATAACAATACGTATTTAAGGGTCGTTTTTTGTTTTTTCAAGGCTCTATAGCTCATTCTTTATTAGTGAATACTAGTCCACCGAATGAATGTACTAAGGTTTATGCATTCACCTATTAAAACACATCTTGCTTGCTTCCAGTTTTTGCGACATGAATAAAGCGGTTATAAACATCCGTGCCTACACCACGCAGAGATGCAGTTTTCAACTCAGCTGAGTCAGTGCCAGACAACATGCTTCATGGACCATATGTCTTTCATAGAATAGAAATTGTTAATTTTAATGAAGTCTAGCTTATAAGTTATCTCTTTTATGGATCGTAGATGATGAAATTCCATTTAAAGCAGGTGGGAAAGGATGCAAGTACGTAGCACGGAAATGACAACCCTGGGTCTGCTTCCAGGAGGGCTGGAATTCAGACTCTGGTGTCGGTCAGCCCTTTGACATATATTTGACATGTTGAAAACTCTACTGTTTCTGGGGTATGCTTTTCATTTGCATTGAGGTTTATTCTCTTCAGTGTGAATGGCATAAATAGTTACACATTTCAATTTTGGATACAATTGTGAGTAACTATAGTTCTCCACTTTGAACCAAAAATTCATGATCAGTAATTTTTTCAGATCCTAACAGCAGTTTTAGGAAGGCAAATAAATTCAATTTCCCCTACACTGGAACTATAAACAAATCACGTAATGAGTTTGCAACTAATTATTCTAGAGTCCAGTCTTTAAAGGCAAAAATGTGAGGTCTCCAAGCTCCGGTTTTATGCAGTGAATCTCAGGGAACCCGTGCAATCACTTCTTCAGGGCTTTGTATCTGTAAATTTTGCAAGTGGCCAATTTCGTCTCAGAATGATGATCAGTGCTTTAAAAGTCTCAAAATTCATAAATTTTATTAAGAAAAGTTGTCTCACTGGACACCTTCTAGAAAGGTTGCCGTGAGTGCATAAAGAAAGACTCTTTCAAAATATCCCTTTAATTAGTGGTATTAAAGCCCGAAAGTGATAAAATTAGAAAAAGGTGGTATAATTTCTTTTCTGTTTTTCCGTAAGCATTGAATCAGGTGGTAAATTTCAAGTTGAGATCTAAATTATTAAATTTTACTTTTCTTTCTTAAGCAAAATGCTGAAAACATGTTCCATTTGTTATTAATAGTATTAACCCTGAAGCAGCTAACGGCTAAAATCTGCGCTCCTAGGAAATCAACTGTCAAGAGTTGTCCCTACTGTGGTTTTCTGTTCACTAACTAAAGACATGTCAGGTGAAAATGGAGGACCTTCATTCATCCTTCTGATCATCAAGGTGGTGGTGACCTTCCGATCATCAAGCTTTTATCCTCGGAGAAAAGACTGACTTGATGCCCGTTTGTTCAGGCCAACACACAAGCCTAATTTAAAGCAGCATTCAGAACTAATCAAATTGCACATCATAGAGTGACATCAATACACTTCATCTTTCAAAATGGAATAATTAGTAATCATCCTAGTTAGCTCTTCTCCAGCAGTGAATAAAATTACTGTGGATTAGCAGAATTCTGATCAGTAGATTTTTTTTTTAATCTATCTTGAAGCTTTTAGGTGGAAGAAAACACAAAACCACCAAAAAATCAAATTTTCATGACACTCTATTCTTCCAAACAGGGGAAGGGCAGGACTTTTTGCTGTGCCTGAACTGACACTGGAGTACTGAAAGGAAGACAACCGGTTTTGGAGCCAGAAAGGTGTCTGACGCATTCACGCAAGTGACCGTGAACAGAACGTTCATACTTATTTCTCGAGTTCTCGAGACATATATGTTTTAAAAAATGTTTTATGTCAGAAATAGTCTTGACTGGAAATACGTCTGTGATCCTCCATGTTTTCAGAACTCTATGTGAGCATGTCTTCCAGAAAGTTTCACGACTGAAAACATACATGTCAATATATACGTTGGCAGGGTCTATATAATATGCAGTGAAAGTGTTTTAAAGATCTGGGCGCATTTTTGATCAAGATGAGAACACTCCCTCTCCTTTAAGAAGGAAGGTGCCCTTGTTGCTAAGGGAGCCACTGACGAAAGAAGGGCCTGGGGAACCTAGAAAGATTACCCTGTCAAATAAGTAACCCGATGGGGGAGCCTGGGCTAAAAGCCAGGCTAGAATGTCATTTATTGATTAAAATTTCTTCAAATTAAGAAACAATCCTTACTTCACTGTGGCAGATGTTTCATAATACTGAGACTTGTATTTTTATGTTGCAATTTGTGTTTGAACGCCTGATCAAGGGGTTGGCATTATATCAAAGTATCAGCAATAGTATCAATAAAGGAAGCATACAGCATTGGTCACCCTTAAATGAGTAAGACAGTATCCCCAGTATAATGAAATCACATGCGGATGTGAGAGCTGGACCATAAAGAAGGCTAAACGTCAAAGAATTGATGCTTTCCAATTATGTGCTGGAGAAAACTCGAGATTCCCTTGGACTGCAAGGAGATCAAACCAGTCACTCCTAAAGGAAATCAACCCTGAATATTCATTAGACAGACTGAAGCTGAAACTCCAATACTTTGGCCACCTGATGTGAAGAGCTGACTCACTGGAACAGACCCTGATGCTGGGAAAGACTGACGGCAGGAGGAGAAGGTGCTACAGAGGATGAGATGGTTGGATGGCACCACCGACTCAATGGACATGAGTTTGAGCAAACTCGAGGAGACAGTGAAGGACAGGGAAGCCTGGTGTGCTGCAGCCCATGGGGCTGCAAGGAGACACAACTTAACAACTAAAGATCAACAACGACAATAAAATCATTACCACTATTGTATGTGTTCATAATTTAAGGAAATTACTGTTCAGTTGCTGAGTTGTGTTTGACTCTATAAAGCACAAAATGAACCTCTAACCTACATATATTTTACCTAATTTGAGGTGTAAAAAACTTACTTCAGTTTGATTAACTATTTTAGTGAACGCTTAAAATTCAGAAGGCTTTTACCTGGGACTAATCTGACAACTCAGCTCCCTTTAAAAACCATGTAAAGTGAATTAAATTAACACCTTTTATATTTTTCATTCAGAAAAAGGGCTCTTGGTGATGAAGTTATTCAAAACTGAAAAGTCAGATCTTACACCTCCTTGAAGTGTTCACAGAGTGCCTGTGTTTGGAGACGATGATAATTTTTCTTAGACTGAAAATAATTTTGAAAAGTAAAAATGAACACAATAGATCTGCCCTTATTCTCTGTTGTGCGGTGAATCGTGTCTCACAAAAAAAAAAGAAAAAGAAAACACTTCAGCACTGGGCCCTGTGACCGGTGACTCCTGGGCATGAGGTTTCTGAAAGCGGGAGCTGGCAGATGCTCGCAAGCTGAGGCAAGGCCACACTGAGCGGCTCGGGGTTTCCAGATCAGAGCAGCCCCTCCGGGCCCGCATCTCACCTCACTCCACTCCGCTCTCGTCCAGGCTCTGCCTGGTCTCAGCTCTAGCTTCTCCATCCTACGAATAAGCTTAGCGCCTCTGTGGGGTTTGATCCAGGTCATAGAAACAGGCACAGAGGCAGAAGTGAGCCTGGGCCCAGGACTCGCGGAATCTGAGCTCAGAGTGCGACCGTCAGCTCCAGCCACTCTTTGGAATCCACCAAAGACTCGTAAACACTCGGAGCTGCCAATCCTGGGCTCACATTCCTTTGCGTGTGTGCTCAGCTGTGAAGTCGTATCTGACTCTGTGCAACCCCATGGACTGTAACCCGCCAAGGCTCCTCTGTCCATGGGATTCTCCAGGCAAGAATTCTGGAGGGGGCTGCCCTTCCCTACGCCTGGGGATCTTCCTGACCCAGGGATCCAACCTGTGTCTCCTGCATTGGCAGGTGGATTATTTGTCACCGAGCCACCTGGGAGCCCGACGTTCCTTTAGTGCTTTTCTAGTCCTTGTCCTCTGTGAGACTGACCTCTGTAAGCTCCTCCACCCTTGCTTCATTTGCTCACTGTGTCTCTGCTGTCCACTGACTCTGCCAGACACGGTGCTAGAGCCTGCGGATGGAGCAAAGCACACAGCGACACAAGCTGGTGGGGAGAGGGCCAGAAAGACACGTCTTCGCTCCTGGACGGCCCTGCAGGCCTTGAAAAGCAGCAAGCAACCCAACTGCCTTCAAAGCGCACACCCAACACAGCGGTGTAAACAGAACCACCTAGTAAAACGCAGGATAACTGTTTTCTAAAAGATAAAATGGACAGAGCGGCATGGGTCCTAGCCCAACATGACTGGTGTCTTAGAAGAAAAGAGAGGCAGGAAGAACCCCCGTGGCAAAGCAGAGCGGGGTGACGTCTCTGCAGGTCAAGCGTCAGCCAGAAGAGCAAGGACAGGATCTCCCCGGAGAACCCGAGACTGCCCAGCTCTGCTGCAGCTGCGTGCTGGGCTCGCAGCCTCCAAAACCGTGCAGGATGGCTCTCCGCCGGGGCGTGGGCTTTGTCTCAGCAGCTGCCGGTCACTGATGCCCTCGTGTTGGATAAGAAGAAAAGAGAGGCAGGAGAAACCCCCGTGGCAAAGCGGAGTGGGGCGACGTCTCTGCAGGTCAAGCGTCGGCCAGAAGAGCAAGGACAGGATCTCCCCCAAGAACCCGAGACAGCCCAGCCCTGCTGCAGCTGCGTGCTGGGCTCGCAGCCTCCAAAACCGTGCAGGATGGCTCTCCGCCAGGGCGTGGGCTTTGTCTCGGCAGCTGCCGGTCACTGACGCCCTCATGTCAGCCCTGGGTATCCCTTGCTGCCCTCGCGGGGAGGCCACGGCGCTAACGAGCCACTCCTCTCGGGGTAGGAAGATCTCATCAGTGTTAACACAGGCCACGCGCTGGGGCCCAGAGGACACGGAGCGGGGGCCGGTCAGAAGCACCCTCTGGTCCACGCTGCGCCTCGCCGGTTGGACCCTCTCTAGCCTGCTGGCACCCGCTCCGCATCCTGCCTGAGCTTTTGCCCAGGGCGGGAGAAAGCACAGCGCAGTCAGGAGCAGGCTCCCTCTCCGGAACCTCAGTGACTCTCTGCCACACAGAGAATCCGCCTTTGTGTTCAAGACGCTCTCCCCGCGGGGGGTGAACATTTGATGACACGCGACGCATCTTGCCCAAGTCTCCGGCTCTGCAGTGTGCCCTTTGTGGTTTCCTCAAAGTTACCTCTCTAGCCTGCTGGCACCCGCTCTGCGTCCTGCCTGAGCTTTTGCTCGGGGCGGGAGAAAGCACAGCGCAGTCAGGAGCAGGCACCTTCTCCGGAACCTCGGTGACTCTCTGCCGCACAGAGAATCTGCCTTTGTGTTCAAGACGCTCTCCCCGCGGGGGGTGAACATTTGATGACACACGACGCATCTTGCCCAAGTCTCCGGCTCTGCAGTGTGCCCTTTGTGGTTTCCTCAAAGTTCGCTCCAAAGACAGCGCCCTTGAACTCTCTCTCCTCATAAGCATCCTCTGAACATTCCTCGTCTTCCTCTTAAACAGCGGAAAACGAAGGTCTGAGCCCCAGGCTGCTCCCGATGGCCTCCCGGCCGCGCGCGTCCTAGGCATCACACGCCTGTTAGTGTGGCCTCCACGAGCAGCAACGTCACACGCTTCTTTATTTATCAGCGGTTGTATTATTCTTCAAATTAAAATATATATGTATATATATAACCACTTCAAAATCAATTTGCCACATTTTTAAAAGAACACAGCAGGGGGCTGCCCAGCAAACACAGGCGACAGGACCTGAATGAAGGGTGATCCTCAGGAGAAGGGGACGGGGAGAACCACAGGGCAAGTGGAGCATGCGGGGCGCCCTCCCCCGGGGCTGCCGGCTCAGTGACACAAGGCTCCCCCGAAAGCCAGCTGCGTCTTTTCTGTCTGGCATGCGCTAATTTCTAAACTAGCACCCCTGAAGAGGATATGTCTATCCAGAAAAAAGTAAACGAACTGAGGAATGGATAAGACCTCAGAAGGACTTCCCGGGTGGCTCAGATGGTAAAGAGTCTGCCTGCAACGCGGCAGACCCACGTTCAGTCCCTGGGTCGGGAAGATCCTCTGGAAGAGGGCATGGCAGCCGACCCCAGTGTTACATGCGCTAATTTCTAAACTAGCACCCCTGAAGAGGATATGTCTATCCAGAAAAAAGTAAACGAACTGAGGAATGGATAAGACCTCAGAAGGACTTCCCGGGTGGCTCAGATGGTAAAGAGTCTGCCTGCAACGCGGCAGACCCACGTTCAGTCCCTGGGTCGGGAAGATCCTCTGGAAGAGGGCATGGCAGCCGACCCCAGTGTTCTTGCCTGGAGAAGCCCAGGGACAGAGGAGCCTGGCGGGCTGCAGCCCATGGGGTCGCAGAGTCGGACACCACGGAGCGACTAAACAAGTCCGTCAGAAGCCACTTACTGTGTCTCCGTGTTGGCAACGGGACACTGACTCAAGAACAAGCGGCATCTCCTCCAGGGGAGCCGTGCGGAAACCCCAGCGTCCGGCCGCGGTCAGGATGGGTTAGAACCGCCGCTTTCAGAGGCCGTGTCTGTCGGGACAGCCGGGGATCCTGCTGAAGATTCCCGGTGCCGAGGTTCAGGTGGCCTGTGGGCTGCAGCTCTAACACGCTCCCTGATGACACTCGGTGCTTGCCTTTGGGTCCCCTGGAGGGACAAGGGGCTGGAACATGGGGCCTCTGGAACCCTCCGAGCTCCCAGCTTCTGCGGCTCCAGCCCCTGGCGCCTGAAAAGGTCAGGAGGAATTAAGGCTCCTGAATGAAGTGACCCCTTCGCCTGGAGGGAGGGCCCGGCTGGGGTGTCACAAGCAAGGCTGTGAAAATCAGAGTCTGATGCTTAAGACATTTGTCCTCTGAGGTTTTCCTAGATGGTAGACCTTCAAGTAGAGCTCTTAGCCATGGATTAAAAAGTAAAAAACAAAACAATTTTCCTGTGGCAGAATTTAAACCTCTAACTTTAAGAGCTAAAATGATCTTTTCCTACTCTTTTTATGCATTTCTTTTTTACCAAATCTCATTTAGTCATAATGCGATTTAGACTTAAGCTAACTGCAAAACACAGGCTCCTTGTTGTTAAGTCGCTAAGTTGTGTCCAGCTAGGTGCGACCCCATGGACGGTAGCCCAGGCTCCTCTGTCCATGGGATTTCCCAGGCAAGAACACTGGAGTGGGCTGCCTTTCCCTTCTCCAGGGGATCTTCCCGACCCAGGGACTGAAGCAGCGTCTCCACTACTGGCAGGAGATTCTTTATCATTGAGACACCGGGGAAGCACAAAATACAAGCTGTTTCTAAACTTTGGTCAGAAGTGACTTTTGTTTCCTGAAGGGAAGATAGGGTAATTCAAAATGCCGAATAAAAGTGGTCTACTTAAAAGATCCTTACAAATAGCAATTGTTTCCATGCCGACAGCTGTTACAAAATTTTGAAAGTTAATAATTCTTCCAAGTAGATTCAGGCACTCTATATACAGTTGTAGTCATGTTACCAATTTGCATGTATACTCTCTTTTGATTTGAAAGATATAAAATCATAAGTTTATTTTAAATTAGTTGGGTTTTAAAAGGAACTCCTACTTTAAAATATACATTAACTACATAAATAAAATCAGAAACAGTTCAGTTTTGCTTTAGTGGAGTGATTATTTTGATTTTTTGACCTGCTTTGATTCAATCATTTTAAAACACAGATTCACTGTTATTAAAAATAGGTTTCAATGTATGCTGCATGAAGGAAGTATATACTCAAGTCTATCTTATTTTGAGTATTTTAGTTTTTCTCTGTTTGGCAAGTGTGATTCATTTCAACTGTTTTTGGTTTGGTTTCATATCATAGAGTTTGTACAAACACTGTGTAAAAGGTTCCCCTTGCATTTCAGAATATTTTTCTATTTGCAATCATTTTA